>JAABOM020060925.1:0-11450 GCA_011800125.2 Solanum clarkiae
TCGTGGTAACAAAAATGTATTGTTCTGGGGTATATCAAGGTTCAGTTTTCGGTTCATATTTCGTCGACCAATCCTTATAATTGTCATACATCATGTGCTAATTATTTTCTGAAGAAGACATATTTTGGTGGTGTCATATTTTGGTGAAGTCATATTTTAATTCAATGACATTAAAAAATTATAAATGGAGATATAATTTATTATTAAAACATAAAATATTTATGAGTAAAGTATTGAAAACACTCTTAAACTTAATATGAATTACTACTAGTTTTGTTTTTAAATTATTGACAGTTTTAAAAATATTTTTATACTTTGATTAATTGAATATACATACACCCCTCCCATATGATACACATTAACGTGTTTCACACATGTACACGTGGAGTTTTCTAATGATGTGGCATATACGTAGATATATTATATGACATCAGAGGGCATTTTAAAATATAGTTGATCATATAATTTGGAGATGAAACGAATCGTTGTTGCCAAAGTTACTTGGTAAAGGTTGATTTGGCTCTAGAAGTCATCGTGATAATGTCGATGGGTCCCGTGATCGTGACTACCAATTTGCTTGTTCAACGCAATCATTATCATTGACCATCACCACCTCGATGCAATGGTCAGTGGACCCGGCCTGACTAATGAATAAAGTTGTGACCCAATGATTAACAACATTGAACATTTAAACATTGAAAAGAGAATTGATAAAATATACTTTCGTGAAAAAAATGACTCTCTCTCTCTCTCTCCGTGAGAAAAATAACTCATCAGACCTCCGACAACCTAATCCACCGGATCCACCAGATAAGAGCAAGATTCCCACCTTCAGGGATATACTCTTGGGGAAAACCAACCCTTTGATCCAGGTCTACGATGTGCAAGAAGAGTGCGCTATGGAAGTTGAGAGCAGGCAGGAGGGGAACAAGCAAGAAGAAAACTCCAATTCCATAACTCTATTATCAAAGGCTGATCTGAAGAGTCTATATGCTTCTTGGAAAGCTACCATCATTATGAAAGTTTTTGGAAAACGTCTTCCATATGTCTATCTGCAAATAAGCACATGGATTTATGGAGGCCTACAGAACCGCTCAACCTAAAAATGATTTAGGTAATGACTACCATGTAGTGAAATTCAACTGCCTAACTAACACCAACAAGGTACTACATGAGGGTCCGTGGTTCATTGCGGGCAACTTTGTTTCACTTAGGAAGTGGGAACCAAATTTTGTCCCAAATAGCTCAACAATAACTCACACAGCCATCTGGGCTAGGCTTCCCCAACTTCCTACAGAATTTTATGACGGATCGGTCCTAGAAAGAGTTGGACAGAAATCAAGTCTTGCTAAAAATTGACGCATGCACCTCTGCAACTTTGTGAGGGAGCTTCGCAAGGATCTGTGTACAAGTCCCTCTTGATACACCCCTGAAAAAAGAAATCATCATAGGATCACACCTTTAAAAAGTGATCTATGAGAGGGAGGGAATGCTTTGTCTTAAATGTGGATTATTGGGCCATGTGGCAACTGGGTGCCATTCACTACCTTCGAAAAGTACCAAGGACATATCCCCACCTTCAGAGCCAATGGACGACGGGTGGGAGGTAGTCTGTTTCCCTAAAAAGAAAAATCAAAAAGGAAAGAAAAATCAAAACAGTTAACCAACTGGGCATAGGTCCAGCGAAGAAGGACTGGACCAAAGAACAGAGTATGGAATGGGCCAACCTCATGGCGCGAAGCCCAATAGTGACAGCCGCGTCAAGCCCAATAATAATAAACCCAGCACTTCTATAGGCCCATCAATGAAACAAGGACGGATAGCTCCAACCGCACAAATATTCATTCCCACTGGGCAAAAACTTAACACGTAAGTGGGGGGGGGGGGCCCTCAGCTCAAACATTCAATGGAACCAGCCGTCCAACTACCATATTCAATGATAATAAAGGAGCAATCTCGTCGACCAAGACGAGTTCTGACCGAAATGTAGACAAGAGACCGGATACTGTAGAGAAAGTCAAGGGCCTTGGAAAAGACAATCGGTCTGAACAATATAGCTCCATTAATGCAGCAAAACTATTAAGCAGTAATATTACTCCATCCCCTTCGGTTCAACTCGCCTAATACACAGAGGAGGCTAATCATGATGCATATCTTGATGATATGACGGAAGAAGTCGCATTAGAAAGATCTATATTTAACACTCACCAAAGAGAAGGAGATACACCATTAAAAGGGAATTGGAAAGGGAAGAAAAAGTCTTACTCAAACAACAATGGCCTCCAACGCAACTTCGAACTAAGCTCTTCCACAACCACCTATTATCCTCCAGTCAGCACCGCTCCTACCTGGTCATCAACCCATGTCGTGGCTGGAGTTGGGTCTTAGAGACAGACAAATGACCTTCCAAGCTCTAGTATACAACAAGCCAGTGTTGATCCTTGTCCAAAACCCAGCCTTTTTGACATAGATTGTGAAAGAAGGACTAGATCATGCAGTGGAGTCTTTTTAAACACAAATATGGCAGGAAACACTGAAGAAAGGTCAACTTCTAGGAAATATCAACACCATGACCATGCAGGAACTGGGACTATTGATGAGCCAGACTTTTCAGAGCCTACCTTTCTTCCCCCTCATCCCATACCTCCCTAGGGACCAGATTCTAAACTTTGTGCAAAAGCAAACACCTAAGAATTCATTTCCTAACAAACAATATCAAGAAGTAAGAAAGAGTCAAAACCCAACCTGGGATTGTGGAAGCTCAATGCAAGAACTATTTCAGCAAAACAACCAAGAAATGGAGGAAATCCTAGCAAGCCTTAGAGAATTCTTCCTCGACGAATCCATATTGGAGAAGTTATGGATCAGGGAACTTGCAGAACACCAAAGCTCCATCATTCTGGTCCACTGCCCTAGAGCAACCCAGTCCTCTACCTTGAACATCATGAATGCACTGAACAACAGCCCAATGGCTATAGCTCTGAACCTCATCAACTCATCCCAGAAAAGGGAAGGAGATTGTGATCCTGGACGGGGAGAATGCACAACCACCCATGATTAAGTTTATCATTTGGAATACTCGATGTGCCACCAGTGCTACTTTCGGACGCCATTGTGAAGCTCTAGTTAAAGATCACAATCCAGCCCTTCTGGTTCTTTTAGAAACAAAAATGGTAGATCACAAATGCCTTACTAAAGCTCTCCATTTTTATGCTCAACTGCAGTCAACAACAGAAGGGCTTTCTGGAGGAATTGTGATTATGTGGAAGGAGGGCTTATTGAAACAGGATAGCACTTCTATCATCAAGTAAGGGATTTATATGCGTATTAAGGTATATCCTAATCCTGAATCCTAGCGTTTTTCTCCTATCTATGCTAGTCCTGACTTAGAAACTAGGAAATCTCTTTGGACTGAGTTGATTGATATTGCAAAGTTCATCCTATGGACTGGCTTCTGGGGGTGATTTTAAAGAAGTTTTGAATCCCTAGGAAAAACTTGGGGGTAACAATATTGTTAATGCCAGAGTCAAACCTTTCTGAAAGTGCATTCAGAACTGCAATATGATTGACTTAGGCTATCAGGGACCTAAATTTACTTGGACTAACAAGAGATACAGTAATCAATCCCATTTAATTTTTGAAAGACTTGACAGGTGTCTGACAAATGCTTCCTGGATAAAGAGGTATCCCGAAGAACTTGTCGTTCACTTACCCCGGACCAAGTCTGATCATTGCCCTCTTTTACTCTCCCTCAATTCCAAGCAGCATTCCTACAATCCTAAACCTTTCAAAATGGAGCCCATATGATGTAATCATCTAGGCTTCAGGGACCTCGTCGTCCATGTTTTCTCGCAGGGCCATGACCTCCTTGAATCTATTAAGTCTTTCAAAAATGTTGCCTGTCTTTGGAATAAACATACTTTTGGGAACATCTTCCAGCAAATTAGGAAAACCTTGTCCAGAATAGAAGGCATCTAGAAAAACATGCAATATTACCATTGTACTTTCCTGCAATCCCTTCAAAGAGACCTCGTTGAATAGTATGATGGTTTGTTGAAGTCTGAGAAAGATTTCTGGATCACCAAATCCAGAATCAAATTGGTTAAGTAATGGGGATGCTAACACATCCTTTTTTCACACTTCTACTTTAGCCAGAAGAAGGAGAAACAAAGTTTTGACCCTTAATGATGAGTCAGGAAGAGAAAATACTCATCAAGAAGACATTCTCAACCTCACTCTCCACTTCTTCAGGATCCTTTACCATACTAGCCAAGAGTTTGTCAATTGGAATAGGTATGGGCATTCCCTTGACACCAGAAGTAATTTTGAGGAGCGTAAAGCTCTTGCAGCCCCTCTTAGAAATAGGGAAATCATTCTAGTTGTTAAGAGTTTCAAGCCTTTAAAAGCTCCTGGCCCTGATGGACTTCATACCATCATATACCAAAAATATTGGGATATTCTTGGGCCAAAAACCTCTGCTTTCTGCAAGAAGGTTTTTGAGGAAGGCCAAATGCCTCATCAGGCCAACACCACCCTTATTTGCCCTATTCCTAAGAGTGACGATACCACCAGCCTCAAAAACTTCAAACCTATTGGGCTGTGCAATACTAACTATAAATTGGTCACTAAAATCATAGTGAACAAAATCAAGCTTTTCCTTCCCACCATTATTGGCGCCTATCAGGCTAGTTTCCTCTCCAACAGAAAAGCTGCAGATAATGCCATGATTGTTCAGGAATACCTAACTCACTTTGCAAAAATGAAGGATAAGAAAGCTGGCATGATCATCAAAGTGGACCTTGAAAAAGCTTTTGACAAATTGGAATGGTCCTTTATTAGGGAAACCCTTAACTTCTTTAGATTTCCCCTTAAGATCATTAACCTTATCATGAGTTGTGTCTATTCCAGTAGCATTGAGGTCTTAGTTAATGATAGGAGAACCAATAGCTTCCAACCCTTAAGAGGCATTAGGTAGGGGACCCCATATCCCCTTACCTCTTCATTCTTTGTACAAAAAGACTTTCTGCAACTATCGATAGAGAGGTAGCTCTCAAAGGTTGGGACCCTATCAAAATCTCCAAGAAAGGGACCAAACTCTCTCACATCTTCTTTGCTGATGATTTGACTCTCTTTACTACTATTGATGCTAGGAATTGTAATACTATCAAAGCAATTTTCAATCATTTCTAAGACAACTCTGGTCAGAAGGTTAACCTTGTCAAATCCAGAGTTATTTTCTCCAAGAATTTCTCTTCCTCCACAAGGAATCTCTATGCTACTACTCTTGGAATCCAAGAACACTCATCCTTTGGCAAGTACTTGGGGTTCCCCATGTTCCATCATAAACCAACAAACAAAGATTTCCAATTCCTCATAGATAATATGAGGAAGAAACTTGCTGGTTGGAAAAGCCAGTCTCTCAACATGGCTGGCAAACTTGTGTTATCTAAAGCTTCTCTGGAAAGCATCCCCTCCCATGTCATGAGTTACATCAAAGTCCCGACTAAGATTACTCATGTCATGGACAAGACCATTAGGGACTTCATCTGGGGATCTACTATAAGAGAAAAGAAAGATGCACCTTGTTAACTGGGATACCCTGACTAAGAGTAAAGCTTGTGAGGGGTTGGTTATCCAGAAAAGTGATGCTAGGAATAGAGCCATTCTCAGTGGCCTTACTTGGTGGCTGATCTGACAACCCATCAAACTTTGGGCTCAAATTCTTACCAACAAGCATATGGGCAGTCCTTATACAGTCTCATCCTGTCGTATTGTTTCTAGAACCTGGAAAAATATTCAGAGGGGTTGGACGGATATTGCCACAGCTACGAAGTAGATTGTTAACAAGGGGACAGGGGTTAATTTCTTCAATAATGTGTGGTTGAACAATTCCAGGACAGTGAGATCCTACATTGTGGGGCCTTTGCTTAAAAAGAGGAAAACACTACAATTACTGATATTCACCTTAATGGGTTCTGGCAGCTAGATAGTTTGTCACTGATCCTCCCCAATGAGCTCATTGACATCATTCGAGACCACCCCATGATTGCACCCACTAATATAGAAGATAAGAGAGTTTGGAATCTTAATGCTGATGGACTGTTCTCATGCAGTTCTCCTTATAACCACATCACTCATTACTTGGAATGTAACTCTTAAGTGAAGTTTAGCAACATTTAGAAAGCTAAACTGCCCAATAAGATTAAGATTTTCTTGTGGACTTTCCAACACAAAAGACTTCCCACCATGCACTTTTTCCATAGTAGAGGAATCAATGCAGAACTTGTGTGTAAAGTTTATGGGGACCCCCTGGAGGACATGTCTCATTTGTTCTTCAATTGCAAGGTGGCAAAAGCTTTCTGGAGGGATGTTAGGCACCATAATCACAATCCTGCAGCACTTAACATGGATGCATTGGATAATAACCACTGGATGGACTATCGACAGAGCATAAAGCATAAAGCCCACACACTAAGATTAACCTGGGAGTAATTTATGTTATTCTGTTTATGGCACTTATGGCTTAATAGGAATAATAATATCCACAACAATAAGTCCATGGAGTTGAGCTATGCAACACTCTATGGGCATACAATAGAGTACATAGAAGTCATTACTTCCTAACTCTCAACTACCAAGCAGATCCATAATATGTACGTGAAATGGGAACCCCCGAACGAAGGAAAGTTTAAGCTCAACATCGATGGGGCTGTTCCTGATGGTGTAGGCAGAGGAGGAATTTGGAGTATCGTTCGTGATCATAAAGGTCAATGGATCCTGGGCTTTGCTCAGGCAATCTACTATACTACCCCCATAGAAGCTGAATTAAGAGCTCTACTAAGAGATCTGCAAATGGCACGGAACCATAACTTTAGTTTGTTGGAAGTTGGCACGTACTCTATGGATGTGATCAACATACTAAACAATTTGTGAATGCAAGTACTTACTGAGATTGCTGGAACCAGTGGAACTGAAGCATGTATTTAGAGAGCAGAATCATGTTGCAGACATATTGGCAAAAGAAGGTGCCAAGCTCGTTGATCCTGAAAATACATTATTTTTTGTAAATGTCCCTATGCATGTAAAACCACTTTTTGATGCAGATGCTACTGGACAATCCTATATTCAAAAAACTAGTACTACATTTTTGTCCTATGTGTGTCAGGATGTGACCCAATTAAACACTAATGCGGCCGCCTCTCCTATCCAGAACATTGTGTCTGCTTAATGCTTCGTTAATGCATTTTCTTACTCACCAAAAAAAAATATTGAATATTTATCCTGTTTATAAGTCTTACCAATAAAATTTTAAATGAAAACTACAACAGACATAACTCTAATTACAATTTGATGTTACTCTTTGAATCCTCTACATGGACAGCTCCTCTTGAAAAGCAAAATAGATAAAACAAAGAGGAGGGTCAATAAAGACATCTATGAATGAAGAATGAAAATATTATTGTTCTGCCAGGTTCTTGCACGAGTTTTGACCTGGAAGCAGGGGTGATAATTGGACGGGTTGGGTCAAATTTGAGTGTGTTATAATAAGTCAAGATAATAAATGGGTCAAGACTCAACCCAAGTCAAATTTGCTTGGGTAAAAATGGGTTGGGTCAAAATAGATTGAGTAATGATTTATAGAGCGGGTCAAGACCCAACCCGACCTAACTTTTACTAAGTTTTACCTACTCTATTTGTTCTTTTTTAATATTTTAGTACTTAATTAAATTATATTTTTATTATTTTGTCTATATAAAATATATCAAATTAAAAAAAATTATTTTAAAAATATTTTGGCAAGATCTCTTTCGAATCAATTTGGGTTGAATATTTAGTACTTTTCCAGGGTAAAAGTCATCAAGATCAATGGATCCAATCATCAAAGTCCTCCTTTGGGACAAGATATGCATGATCTCTATCCTATATTGGCTATGTAGTTATAGAGTTTAAGCAATAGTACTTTCACCTAACTTGGTGCTCAATACTACACCAAAAAATATGTGTTCATATTAACATCATCATCTAGTCTCATTAGACTTTTACTTTTTGAAAGATAAAACTCGTCATCAAACATCAGTATCATTATCATTATACGTTAAAAACATCATTTATATTATCATCATCAAGACATCTTACTCAAACCATTATTTAACTAAGTGCTCAATTTTCATCAAACTCATTAAAAATATGTAATGTTTCAACTAAAATGATTCTTTATGTAATGCATGAAAAATAATTTATCACAACATCTACATATGCATGGGGATATCATAATCATTAATTCAATTAGAGTACACGCAAAGGAATGCATGAATATATATTACAATCATTTACTAAACTTGTGAACATCATCAATATGCAATTAAAAGTAAAAAAACTCAAAGTGATATTTATGAACTCAAAAACTCAACTCAAGAATTAGGGCTAAACTCAATTATGAACATAATTGAGAAGAATTAACATATGGGATGCATGACTGAACACTGTGAATAACCTTACGTACCTAGAGATTTAGATTCTTGAAGAACTTATTATATTATCTTGAAACCCTAGCAAGTTTTCCTCTTGAGAGATTATGTCTAAGAATTGGAAGTAATAATGAGAGAAAAGAGTTTAATGATACTAACAAAGGGCTTAAACTAGTCCCATAATGTTAAGAATTAGACTTAAAAAGGATAAAAGAATACCAATTATTCCTTATTAAGGTCCTCTCGAAGTCATTTACGAGATCATTTACATATGATCTGTAGAAATTTCTACGACTCATAGAAGCCAACTATAGAAACATGACTAAATTTTGGGATACTAGTCCTTAGTTTATGAGCACAACCTACAACCCATAGAAACTGCCATGACCCATAGTTGGTTATGTATGATTTGGGACCCAAAAATGGACTTAAAAGAATTTTTCACGAGTTGGGAGTTATGGGTCTTCAACCCATTGACAACCTGTAGATTAGGGTTCATAAATGCTGATCGAAAAAATTCTACTCAAGAGGACTTGATGTTACTATTTTGGATCCACTGACGGGGTGTCCTTTATCCTGATAAGGTATTGGATAGATGTGGTAATGACATCTTTTTGTTATATTATCACCTGCTCATAGGTGATGGTTGTCGGTTAGAGAAACTCCCAGATAGGTCTTGATAGTACTTTTTGAGTGGATTGGAATAAATAGCATATGAGTGGTCATTGTCTAAGCTATATTCTTACTTTAGACTCTTGACTTGCTGATTGAGTTTCCTACTTTGGTTGAGTTATTTGAGTTGATGTTATTCTACCTTTACGTATTTCATTTTAGCATTATACATACTCGTATTCCACGTACTGACTTTCATTTGGGGTTGCATCTTTTCATGATGCAGAGACAGGTACTAGCAGTCATCGATAGGCACTCCGTTGAGGACCTATTGCATACAGCTGAGTGGTGAGTCCTCCCTTGCTTTCGGAGGATATCTTCTTTCTATTCTACCTCTGAGTTTAGACTTATTTTATTCTATTTTGAGGTAGCCATGGACCTGTCATTGGCACCATTTAGTCAGATGATTTAGAGGCTTCACAGAATAGACTGTTGAATTGTGATTAAATGTTATTTTTTGCTAGTTTTTTTTTTCACACTAGTCTTACTTACTTGATGGATAGATTGTTTGGTGTTTGGCCTTTTGATTATCGTTTTGTTATTACTTTCGTGAAGTATTCTTAATCATTGATGTCTTCCGTTTTTAGATGGTGATTGAACGTATGTAATGAAGATGAGTGATTAGCTTTGGAGCTAATGATAGACTTTGAGTGTCGTACCCTCCCGAGGCATGGCAAAGACTAGACGAGCACAAAGGGAAAAATACTAGAACACAAAAAACCCACCAACTACAGGTTACAAGATTCAGTCCTTTTTCAAATAATGGATAGCCAAAATTGAGTCAATTGGTGCCTCTTAACATGTATTCTTACTCCTGCCCTTATTAAGGAAAATGCATTGGAGATTTAATTTGGTATGGATTTATCTAGTTTTGTTGGTCAGGTAAAAGGACGAGATCAAATTAAGGGTATATTTATTAAATTTAATAATGAAAAAGATAAAAAAAAATCGGATAGCATAATGATGGATAAAATTGATTAACAAGTAAAAATAGAGGCTATAGACCCAAAAAATATTGGGGAGAAATGATAAAGACAGGACACAGGCAGTTTTATATTATCGATCGAGAACATAATTTTAGATGGAAAGAAGCGAAGATTGCATATTAGGATAGAAGACTAGTAAGGGTTGAATGTTGTCTTGCCTTGTAACAGTTTAACGTTTATCACAAGACTAGTCGTGCCATTATAGTTGTGGTGTTATTACTTTTCAATTAGCACATTATTTTGCTACGATTATTGTTTTCTCTTGTAGAGTTTACATTGTTCTTTATTTTAAGCATTGTGCTATATCTATTTTTTCTTCTTCTTTTACTTGAGGCTGATAACCTGGTACATTTGAGCCGAGGATATTTGGAAAATAACTTTTTTTTATTTCTACATGATAATAATAAGGTCTGCATCTATTTTATCTTTTCAAACTCCACTTTATGAGATTTTACTGAACATATTATAATGCATTTGTTTGTAAACTTTGGCCCGGATAAAATTGACTAATGAATGAAAATAAAGGGGCAAAGTCGGCCCTTTCCCATTCTTTTTACATAGATATTTTGCACATATATTTAAAGTTTTAGAGAAAAATATCTGAAATGTACTTGCACGAACAATTCACTAAATGCACTTTCCTCATGCAGCCGCCAACCATATGGCCTCCTTTGTTGACTATATTAAATTTGGTTAACATCTAAATCTGTTACTTTCATAAATAATATAATTTTGTCACTTCTTAGTTTGTCACAACTCAATCAGAAAATGAGTTTGAAAAACTAACATCGAATAAAACATTTAAAAAAAAAAATTATTAATATTATTGAAAGTGCTGAAGTTGTTACATTATTAAAAATTACTATTTTCTTAATTTTTTACTAAATATGTTTGATGGTTATTTTTACAGAAATAGTTTTTACTAAACTTATGAAAAAAATATTAATGTTTCCATACGAAAAAATTAAAAAATTTACTGTTATAATTTATCGTCCACCATGAATTTTTTTTAGTAAACTGATTCAATGGTAAATGAGTGAAAAAGATTCTATTTTATAGCATATATTTCTCGCTGTTGAAAATCATTGACAATGAAATTACCTTCTGTGAATATCACATATCAAACTAAAATCAGCCATACAACTTTCATATTCACAAATAGGGGTGTTGACGATTTGGATAAAAGTTGATTCAAATTGAAAAATTGAACCCAACTAATTAAAATAATCGATTTTATTTTGGTTTTGGTTTGGTTTGGTTTTAGTTTTTTAAAAACTGATAGTATTTGGTTTGGTTTGGATTTGTTCGAAAAAACTGAAAAAAT
>JAABOM020060926.1:0-46105 GCA_011800125.2 Solanum clarkiae
AATTAATTGAATGTTAAATTGTTGAATTATATATCATAATAACAAAATCCAAAATTATAACAATAATTGAAGGATCACCTTTGTCCTATGTTTTAGCATCACCCATGTATTATATTCTCAGCCCAAGGAGGATATTAAAAGGGGGCCAAATACATCACTATATCTTGAATAATTTGTTCCCAAACTAAGGGAAGAGAAAGTTGGAAAAAGGGCACCCCAAGTCCATCAACTTTGGAACCCAATTAGGCCCAATTGTGAGGGCCAAGCTGCTGCATCACCAACCTCTTAATATATACTATTTTGTGGTCAAAAGTGAAGGAGAAAGTCGGACAAAAGAGTCTATATAAATAGATCAAAAGCAGCCCCTTAATTTATTCTACTTGAAACAATTTTTCAACTTTCCTAAATACTTTTGTCTTCTCTCTATTTCACTTTACCAAGCAGCAAACATAATACTCTGAGGCTTTTGATGGAAAACTTGAATCTTGAAGGCAAAGGTAAGTAATTATAGTTGTGTATTTAGTATGGTTTCTTCATGAAAAAACAAGAACTACATGCTAGTGTGTTGGTGCTGGAAATGTTGACAGCATGTGTCCTAAGAATTGTTCTGAACTTTTCTTGTTAATTAAAAGGTTTTTCTCTTCTTGGTTGGCTGTATTATGAAGTAATACTTTTGTATTTAACAAAGGTTTGTTTTATAGTAATGAAACCAGGCTTCTTCACCACTTTTACAGTCCATAAAAGTGTGTCCTTATATGATATGGCAATTGTGTTCTTAGTATGAACTTGTGGGCTGTTGGATGGGAGGCTACTGCCTTACATCCTTAATGACTAATTTGTTACTATTCTGAGACTAGTTAAATGCAGTTTTAATATATAGATGTGTTGAGAACAATTTGGTTAGAGTTGGAACATGTTTGGAATTGTCGATGTTGAAATGTAGCGAAGCGAGGTAATGTTACACTGTCCATTTCTAGATTGTGTAGAATTATTATGTGTTTTGCTTTGTGGTTTGTTGTAAGACTATTCTGGCACTAAAATAGACTAGACATGATATGTACATGAGAATTTTTATTAGAAAATATGATTAGAGGCGGAAAGTTTAAAAGAATACGCTCGGGTTTATAAACACCCGCTAGCTGCCCGTATGTTGTTTTCTTGTGTGATTGGGCTGCCAAGGTGTATCTATTAGCTGGTAATGCTAGTTTTATCACCTACTATGTTGTAGATAAATATTTAGAGGAAGGAAAGGTTATCTCGAGGTAAAAACGAGGTCATACAATGAGGTATGTGCTTCTTGATTTTGTATTACTTGGCATGAAATCTAGATTCTTCCTTGGCACATAAAGGCAGTTGCCAACTACGACACAACTATTAACTGTAATTACACTCAGGAACATGTTCATATGCTCCCATACATAGTCATCTTAAAATCTGAATACATGCATGGATACCAATTAACATGGGTTCTTTTTGCCAAATAAAGTTCACGAGTTATTTCATCTCATACACATTTCATTATTTATGTAATGCACTCTTTTTCATTGTCATGTTGTCTTTTATGATTATTTACATGTCACATGCTATGTATAAAGTCCTACTGCTCTAATATTGTGACCACCAAAAGAACCATCTCAAAGGTAATTGAAAGATAAAGTATATTGTTTGCTGATGGGTCATAGCCCGAGGGGTGGAACAATCACTTAGCCAGGGACGATTCTATCACGGGTGGTAGCCCAAGGGGTTAAGGAAGAACCTAGCCAGGTACGATCCCGATACATTATTTACTAATAGGTGGTAGCCGAAGGGGTGGAAGAATCACCTAGCCAAGGACGATCCTATCACGGGTGGTAGCCTGAGGGGTTAAGGAAAAACCTAGCCAGGGACAATCTCGATACAGTTTTACCACTGATCAGTTGGTCATTTGTATTACATGCTGTGCACAAATTATACAGTAAAGATAAAGTAACATAAAAAACATGAAGTACATGATCCCACAGTATAACTAAAGGTGGTCTGTTATCCTACACCAGTGTATGGTTTCAATTGAGTTGTTACTTCATATACAGTATATCCTGCCTTACATATTTAGTACATTATCCCATACTGACGTCCCTTACAAGGGACCTGCATTTCATGCTGCAGGTATAGGTGCTTGTAGATCTCCCCATAGGAGTACAGGATATCAATCTATTGATACATGCTCCAGGTTGCTTCGGAACTTTGCATGTTTAGAGTTTATATGTTTGTATTGTGCAGTTAGTCGAGGCGGGGCCTGTCCCGAACCTTATTAGTTACTTTTTCTTATCTAAAAGCTTTGTAGACTATGTAAATTAAAGTGTGCTCCTATGCCGTACTTTAAACACCATGGCCTAACGACCTAGTTATATGCATTTCCTTTTTGACTTGTTATCACTATTTATTTTGTTAAATGTATGTCAAACATAGAAACCCCTCATAACATGTATAGAAAGTGCATAGATATAGGTTGTTTCTTCCGAGCCTTATCGGCAATGGGTACTTGTCCACCCTAATGGGACTTTGGGCGTGACAGAAGTGGTCTCAGAGCAGGTCATCCTAGAGAGTCTACAAAGCCATGTCTATGTCGAATCTTGTTTATCGATGTGTGGTGCACCACATTTATAAGCAGGAGGCTACATGATATTTTGGAGTTTTTACTTTCTTTCCATTCTTTAGATCATGCCATAATGTCAAGTGTAATGGGTCCATTATGTCTAATTCCTAAATTGTTTTGTAAAGCAAGTATGCCAGAAACAAGGTAGAACAAAGGTAAAGGGAAGGGAGTAGAATTGGTGGTTGGTATACCCAGCCAGGTGAGACAATGAGATGAGGCTCAAGAGGAGTCTCTGTCATGGACATCTCCAACTCCTCCAGTTCTTGGTGAACCCGAGAGTAGTGAAATTCTTCCAGAACCACCTATTGATGCTACCGTGAAGGATCTAAGAAATGTAGTCCAGCTATTAACTCGTATAGTTGCTAGCCAAGAACAATGGAGGGAAGGTCCAGTTATGGGTACATGTGTTACAAATATGGCAGCTGGTATAAGGATACATGATTTCCTTAATTTGGACCCTCCATCCTTCATCGGGTCAGATCCTAATTAAGATCCCCAAGACTTTATTGATCATATTCAGCGCACTTTAGATGTTCTGCACGTGAGTGGTACAGAAGCTGTCGAGTTAGCGACATATAGGTTGAAGGGTGTGTCTGTATTGTGGTATGAAGCTTGGAAGAAATCTACAGGTATAGATGCACCTCCAATTACATAAAAAGAATTCAAAGGGGCATTTCTTGACCATACCTCGTTGTACGACCAAAAGGGCCGTGCAGATCAGTTCTTGAATCTCCATCAAGGGAATATGAGCGTGAAGGAGTAAAGCCTTCAATTTAATTCCCTGTCCAGGTATGCTCCTAATGTAGTTGCTACTATGGCAGATAAAGTTCATAGATATGTGGATAGATTGGATACGTATCTGGTCAGAGACTGTACCATTGCCTCTTAGAAAAAAGATATGGACATAGCGAGGATGCAGCCTTTTGCACAAAAATTGGATGATCAAAGGCAAAGAAGAAGGACACAAGAGTTTGAAAGGGGGCATGCCAAAAGGGCCAGATCTACAGGGAAGTTTACACCGCCCAAGGTGAGCTTAGACCTTGATTTTCTAATAGACCACCTAGGCCATCATCCTCCTACTCTGCAGCCAGTGCTCCACCTTAACTTGAAGGGTCTAGAAGTCTCAGTTTGGTCAACGAGCTAGGGGACAAGGTACACGAATAATAGGATATTCGGTAGGCCAACCAATGACTCCTAGGCAACCTTGTAAACATTTTGGAAGAAGTCATCTAGGTATATGTCGTGTTGGGACATACACTTGTTATTGGTGTGGTGCACCAGGGCATATGATAAGACATTGCCCGAGGAGGTGTATGGGTGATATAGTATAATCTACTGGATCAGTTGTTGCATCATCATCATCAGTTCCTCCATCAGGTAGGGGTTAATAAGCACCTATGGGCCGTGGTAAAGGTGCTAGAGGGGCAGCTAGCTCTAGCAGGTTCCAGAATCGCACTTTTGCTCTGGGGAGTCGGCAAAATTTGGAAGCCTCACCTGATATGGTCACAGGTACATTGTCCATCTTTTAACATAACATATATGCATTAATTGACACTAGTTCTACACTATTATACATCACTCCACTAGTTACTGGGAAGCTTAAGTGAACACCCAAATTATTGAACAAACGATTTGAAGTGTCTACACCAACTAGTGAATCTACTATGTCTAGAGTGGTTTATTATGACTGTGTAGTAACTATTAGTGACCGTGATGCATTGGATGACCTTATTGAGCTAGAAATGGTGGAATTTGATGTTATAATGAGTATGGATTGGTTAGCTTCTTGCTATGCCCCCGTGGATTTCCGAACAAAGAAAGTGTATTTCCACTTTCAAAATTAGGAAGTCCTTGAATAGGAAGGCAATGTTAAGGCACTAAAGGGGACGTTTATCTCTTATTTTAAGGCAAGAAAGATGATATCCAAGGGTTACAGTGAGAGATATGGAGGTAGAAGCACCAACTCTTCAATTAGTTCCAGTACTAAATGAATTTGTCAATGTGTTCCCTGAAGAACTCCCAGGTTTTACCTCTTGAACGAGAACTAGATTTTGGTATTGACTTACTTCCAGGCACTCAACCTATTTCTATCCCTCCATAAGGAATGGCTCCAGCAGAATTACGGGAATTAAAAGAGCAGTTAAAAGACATATTAGATAAGGGTTTCATAAGACCTAGTGTGTCCCCCTGGGTGCACCAATGTTATTTGTATGCAAAAAGAATGGCACCATGAGAATATGTATCGACTATCGACAATTGAATAGGGTGACAATTAAGAATAAATATCCTTTACCCTGGATTTATGATTTATTTGATCAGTTACAGGGTGCCAAATGCTTTTCAAAAATTGTTTTGAGATCATGTTATCACCAAGTGAGGGTGAAGGAGCAAGATATACCCAAGACAACTTTCAGAATAAACTATAGTGACTTTGAATTTCTTTTTATGTCATTTGGGCTAACGAATGCACCAGCTATTTTATGGATTTGATGAATAGGGTATGCCAGCCATTCTTGGATGTGTTTGTGGTAGTATTTATAGATGACATTTTGGTATACTCAAGATTAGAAGAGGATAACGCAGATCACTTGCGATAGATGTTACAGAGTTGTCATGATCGACAGTTGTATGCCAAGATTTCTAAATGTGAATTTTGGCTAAAATTAGTGGCATTCTTGGGTCATATTATGTCTGATGAGGGAATAAGGGTTGATTCACAAAAGATAGAGGCTGTGAAAGATTGGGCAAGACCGACAACACCCACGAAATTTCGGAGCTTCCTAGGCTTGACAGGCTATTACAGAAGGTTTGTTGAAGGTTTTTCTTCTATTTCTACACTCCTAACAAAGCTGACACGTAAGGCAACCAAGTTCCAATGGAATGATGCATGTGAAAGGAACTTCCAGGAGCTAAAAAATAAGCTAACTTTTGCACCTATGCTAGTACTTCAAGAAAGTACTGAGGGGTATGCAGTTTATTGTGATACTTCAGGTTTTGGCTTAGGGTGTATACTGATACAAAATGGTAGGGTAATTGCTTATGCATCTAGGCAACTATGACAACATGAGAAAAATTATCCAACACATGATCTTTAGCTAGCAGCATTTGTGTTTGCTTTGAAAATATGGCGCCACTATTTGTATGGGGTTCACATTGACATATATACTGACCATAAGAGCCCGCAGTACATCTTTAAGTAGAAAGACCTAAACCTAAGATAGCGGAGATGGCTAGAGCTAATAAAGGATTATGACATTGATATACTATACCATCTGGGGAAGGAAAATGTGGTAGCCGATGCCCTATGTCGTAAGCCAATCATGAATACTGGTGATCCAGCTATGATAAGTCAAGGAATGGCTAAGGATCTACGTCAGTTAGCTAGTTTGGGAGTTCGCCTTCTTGAAACTCCCAAGGACGGGGTTATTGTGCAGAATGCTGCAGAGTCTTCATTGGTAATGGAGGTGAAAGAAAAGCAGTTTGAGGATCCTATTCTACGAAAGCTGAAGGAAAAGGTGAGTTAGGGTATGATAAAGGGCTTTGACCTTACACAAAATAGAGTACTTTACTACTAGAATATATTATATATGCCTGATGTTAACAGAATAAGAAAGAGGATAATGGAAGAAGCTCATCATTCCTGATATTCCGTCCACCCAGGATCAACTAAGATGTACCATAATCTGAAGGTAATGTTTTGGTGGGGAGGCATGAGAAAGAACCTTGCAAATTTGAGGCTCAATGTCCAAATTGCCAACAAGTGAAAGTATAACACCAAAAGCCAGGAGGCTATATGCAGTGTATAGAGCTTCCAACATGGAAGTGGGATATGATCAATATGGATTTTGTTACCGGTTTGCCTCGCTCATCTCAGAAGTTTGACTCCATAGGGTTAATAGTTGATAGACTCACAAAGTAAGCATACTTCTTACTAGTCAGGAGTAATTATACGGCTGAAGAATATGCCAAGTTCTACCTAAAAGAGATAGTCAAGCTATACGGAGTCCCAATCTCCATTATATCTTACCAAGGAGCTCAATTTACTGCAAAGTTTTGGAAGTCCTTCCAAAGGAGTTTAAGGACACAAGTGAATTTGAGTACAACTTTCCACCCTCAAACAGATGGTCAAGAAGAACGCACCATTCAGACACTTGAAGATATGTTGTGAGCTTATGCATTGGACTTTAAAGGTAGTTGGGTGGACCATTTACCACTTATTGAATTTGCCTATAATAACAGCTACCACGCGAGTATCAAGATGGCACCTTACGAAGCTTTGTATGGAAGGAAGTGTAGGTCACCAATTGGATGGTTTGAAGTGGGTGAAACCACCTTACTTGGGCCGGATCTGGTACAACAGGCCATGGAAAAAGTTAAGGTGATACAATAACGACTAGAAACAGCCCAAAGTCATCACAAATCATATGAAGATGCTAGGAAGAGAGGATTGGAATTCTCAGTAGGGGATTGGGTATTTTGAAAGGTGTCCCCAATGAAAGGGGTTATGAGATTTGGTAAGAAAGGAAAACTAAGCCCATGTTACATAGGGCCATATCAGATTATTAAGAGATTCGGGCAAGTTGCTTATGAACTAGAGCTACCCTAAGAGCTTTCCATGGTTCATCCAAGTTTTTCATGTCTGAATGCTTCGAAAATGCATAGGTGACCCATCTCGTATCACTCCTATTGAGGATATATAGGTTATAGAAGATCTCACCTGTGAAGAGGTACCTATTGCTATTCTAGACCGTCAATATAAGAAGCTAAGGAATAAAGAAATAGCTTCAGTAAAAGTACTTTGGAGAAACCAACAAGCAGAAGCAATAATATGGGAGGCTGAGGACGCGATGAAATCAAAGTATCCTTACTTATTTGAAGGTAAAGAGGAAGTCCAACATGCAGAATTGGGACACTAATAGGTACGTGTGATCAAATACTTAATGTATTATCAAAAGTTTGTGTAAGTAAAGATTTAAACTTTGTTAAGCTATTTAATTGTATTAACATTCGAGGATGAATGCTCCTAGGGGGGAGGACGTAACAACCCACGTCTGACAATACTAATACTATGCAAATGAAACATAACATGGTTTGGTCAAATTAGCGCTAATTTTTAAAAATGCTTGAATCTCGTGTTGATGGGCTATATGTGCGTCTAGCGCTTAAGAGGGTAGAGTATGTACATGTTTTGTGTCAAATTGAGGATATCTTGACCTTAAATGAACTAAGAGAATTGAGGTGCTTGTAGGACTTAATAAGCTAGCAGGTAAGTGACCTACTTGCTTAGCTTAAATATGCTAGCTAAACGGAGAGGAGGCCCAACGTCGAATTATCCAAGTCAGATTATGAATAAAGTCCGTGTTAAGAGTGTAAATTTAGCCCATGTTTTAGCATCACCCATGTATTATATTCTCAGCCAAAGTAGGATATTAATAGGGTCCCAAAGACATCACTATATCTTTGATAATTTGGGCCCAAACTAAGTAAAGAGAAAGTTGAAAAATGGGCAGCCCAAGCCCATCAACTTTGGAACACAATTAGGCCCAATAGTGAGGGCCAAGCCGCTACATCACTAGTCTCTTAATATATACTATTATTTGGTCAAAAGTGAGGGAGAAAGTCGGACAAAAGAGTATATATAAACAGCTCAAAAGCAGCCCCTTAATTCATTCTACTTGAAACAATTTTTCAGCTTTCCTAAATACTTTTGTCTTCTCTCTGTTTCACTTTACTAAGCAGCAAATACAATCCTCTAAGGCTCTTGAAGGAAAACCTAAATTTTGAAGGCAAAGATACGTAATTATAGTTGTGTATTTAGTATGGATTCTTCATGAAAAACAAGAACTACATGCTAGTGTGTTGGTGCTGGAAATTTGGACAGCTTGTGTCCTAAGGATTGTTATGAACTTTTCTTGTTAATTAAGAGGTTTTTATCTACTTGGTTGGCTATATAATGGAGTAATACATATGTATTTAATGAAGTTTGGTTTTATAGTAATGAAACCGGGCTGCTTCACCACTTTTACAGTCCACAAAAGTGAGTCCGTATATGATATCGCAATTGTGTTCTTGGTATGAACTTGTGGGCTGTTGGATGGGAGGCTATTGCTCACATCCTTAATGACTGTTTGTTACTATTCTGAGACTGTTTCAAGGATTTTTTTATATATAGATGTGTTGAGAACAATTTGGTTAGAGTTGGAACAGGTTTGGAATTGTCGACGTCGAAATGTAGCGAAGGGAGGTAATGTTATGCTGTCCATTTGTAGATTGTGTAGAATTGTTATGTGTTGTGATTTGTGGGCTATTGTAAGACTGTTCTGGCACTAAAACAGATTGTAGATGATGTGTATATGCAAATGTGTATTAGAAAATATGATTAGCGGTGGAAAGGCTGAAAGAATGCGCTCGGTTTTAGAAACACCCGCTCGGGTTCACCTACTATGTTGTAGATAAGTATTTGGAGGAAGGGAAGGTTATCTCGAGGTAGTAACGAGGTCATACATAGAAGTATGTAAGGCTACTTGATTTCGTATTACTTGGCATGAAATCTAGATTCTTCATTGGCACACAAAGGCACTTGCCAACTCCGACACAACTAGTACCTGTGTCTACACTCTGGAACATGTTCATACGCTCCCATACTTAGTCACCTTCAAATCTACATACATAGATGGATACCAATTTACATAGGTTCTTTTTGCCAAATAAAGTTCACGAGTTATTTCATCTCATACGCAATTCATTATTGATGTAACATACTCTTTTTCATTGTCATATTGTCTTGTATGATTATCTACATGACATATGCTACATATACAGTCCTATAGCTCCAATATTGTGAGCACCAAAAGAACTATCTCAAAGGTAATTTAAAGATAAAATATATTGTTTGCTAATGGGTGGTAGCCCGAGGGGTGGAAGAATCACCTAGCTAGGGACGATCCTGTCACGGGTAGCCCGAGGGGTTAAGGAAGAACCTAGCAAGGGACAATCCCGATACATTATTTATTGATATGTGGTAGCCCGAGGGTTGAAAGAATCACCTAGCTAGTGACTATCCTATCACGGGTGGTAGCCAGAGGATTTAAGGAAGAATCTAGCCAGGGACGATCCTGATACAGTTTTACCACTGATCAACTGGTCATTTGTATTGCATACTATGCACAAATTATACAGTAAAGGCAAAGTAATATAAATAACATAAAGTACATGATCCCACAGTATAACTAATGGTGGTCTCTTATCCTACACTAGTGCGTAGTTTCAACTGAGTTATTACTTCATATACAGTATATCCTGCCTTAAATATTCAATACATTATCCCATACTGACGTCCTTAACGGGGGACCTGCATTTCATGATGCAGGTACAGGTGCTAGTAGATCTCCCCAGTAGGAGTACATGATATCCAGCTGTTGATACCAAGCTCCAGGTTGCTTCGGAGCATTGCATGTCTAGAGTTTATATGTTTTTGTTGTACTATTAGTCGAGGCGGGGCCTGTCCCAACCCTTATCAGTTACTTTTCCTTATCTAGAGGCTTTGTAGACTATGTTAATTAAAGTGTGGTCCTATCTTGTACTTTAAACACCGTGGCCCCAACGGCCTAGTCATACGCATTTTCTTTTTGGCCTGTTATCACTATTTATTTTATTAAAGGCATGTCAAACATGGAAACCCCTCATAACCTATATAGAAAGTGCATAGATACAGGTTGGTTCTCCCGAGCCTTATCGGCAACGGGTGCCAGTTCCCCCTAACGGGACTTTGGGCGTACCAGAGTATTTCTTTGACGTATATCTTGGCATACTCTTCAGTTGTATAATCACTCTTGACTGGAAAGAAGTGTGCTAACTTTGTGAGTCTGTCAACTATTACCCATATGTAGTCAAACTTTTGAAATGAGCGAGGCAAACTTGTAACAAAATCCATATTGATCATATCCCACTTCCATGTTGGAAGCTCTATACACTGCATATAATCTCCGGGCTTTTGGTGTGCTACTTTCACTTGTTGCAATTTCGACATTGAGCCACACATTCTGCAAGGTCCTTTTTCATGCCTCCCCTCCAAAACATTCCCTTCATGTCATGGTATTAGTTGATCCTGGATGGATAGAATATCGTGAATGACGGGCTTCTTCCATTATCCTCTTTCTTAATCCATTAATATCAGGCACACATAGTCTATTTTTGTAATAAAGTACTCCATTTTGTGTAAGGTCAAAGCCCTTTATCATACCCTGACTCACCTTATCCTTAAGCTATCGTAGAACAGGATCTTCGAACTGTTTTTCTTTCACCTCCATTACTAATAAAGACGCTGCTGCATTATGTACAATAACCCCTTCCTTTGGAGTTTCAAGAAGGCGAACTCCCAAACTACCTAACTGACGTAGATCCTTGGCCACTCCTTGACTTATCACAGCTTAATCACTAGTATTCATGATTGCGTTACGACTTAGAGCATCGGCTATCACATTTGCCTTCCCCGGATGGTATAGTATATCAATGTCATAATCCTTTATTAGCTCTAGCCACCTATACTATCTTAAGTTTTGGTATTTCTGCTTAAAGATGTATTGCAGGCTCTTATGATCAGCATATATGTCAACGTGAACCCTATACAAATAGTGGCAGCACATTTTCCGAGCAAATACAACCACTGCTAGCTCAAGATCATGTGTTGGGTAGTTTTTCTCATGTCACCATAGTTGTCTAGAGGCGTAAGTAATTACCCTACCTTACTGTGTCAGTACACACCCTAAGCCAATTCCTGAAGCATCGCAATATACTACATACCCCTCAGTGCCTTCTGGAAGTACTAGCACACGTGCAGAAGTTAACTTATTTTTCAGCTTCTGGAAGCTTCTTTCACATGCATCATTCCATTGGAACTTGGTTTCCTTATGTGTCAACTTTGTTAGAGGTCTAGAAATAGAAGAAAAACCTTCGACAAACCTCCTATAATAACCTGTAATACCTAGGAAGCTCCGAACTTCTGTGGGTGTTGTTGGTCTTGGCCAATATTTTACAACCTCTATCTTTTGTGAATCTACCCTTGTTCCCTCATCAGACACAATTTGACCTAAGAATGCCACTGATATTTGCCAGAATTCACATTTAGAAAATTTGGCATATAACTGTCAATCACGAAGAACTTGTACCACCTGTCATAAGTGATTTACATAGTCCTCTTCTGATCTTGAATATACCAAAATGTCATTTATGAAAACTATCACGAACACATCCAAGAGTGGCTTAAATATCCTGTTCATCAAATCCATAAAAATAGCTAGTGCATTCGTTAGCCTAAATGACATAACAAGAAATTAAAAGTGACCATTAGTGTGTTCTGAAAGCAGTCTTAGGTATATCATTCTCCTTCACCCTCACTTGGTAATAAACCTGATCTGAAATCAGTTTTTGAAAAGCATTTGGCACCCTACAGCTGATCAAATAAATCATCATTCCTGGGGAGGGGATATTTAATCTTAATTGTCACCCTATTCAATTGTCGATAGTCGATACACATTCTCAAGGTGCTATCCTTTTTACATACAAATAACATTGGTGCACCCCAAGGTGCTATCCTTTTTGCATACAAATAACACTGGTCCTAGATGCACAAAGCTCCGAAGAAACCGGGAGCTTGGTAACAACAGCTGGATATCTTGTACTCCTATTGGGGAGATCTACTAGAACCTGTACCTGCAGCAGGAAATGTAGGTCCCCCGTAAGGGATGTTAGTACGAGATAATATACTGAATATGTAAGGCAGGAAATACTGTATATGAAGTAACAACTCAAATGAAACTATGTACTAGTGTAGGATAACAGACCACCTTAAGTTATACTGTGGGATCATGTACTCTATGTTTTTTATCACATTACCTTTACTGTATAATATGTGTACAACATGTAATAAAAATGACCAGCTGATCAGTGGTAAAACTGTATTGGGATCGGCCCTTTCTAGGCTCTTCCTTAACCCCTCGGGCTACCCCCATGATAGGATTGTCCCTAGCTAGGTGATTCTTCCACCCCTCGGGCTACCACCCATCAATAAGCAATACACTTTACTTTATCTTTCAATTACCTTTGAGATCATTCTTTTGGTGGTCATAATATTAGAGCTGTAGGATTGTAGATAGAACCTATGACATATCAATAATTATAAAAGATAATACCATAATGAAAGGAGTAGGTTACACAAATAATGAAATGCATCAGAGGTAGAACAACACATAGACTTTATTTAGCAGAACGAACTCGAGTATTTTGGTATCCAAGTAAGTATGTAGGTTTTCAAGTAACTATATATAGGAGCATATGAACATGTGAAAGAGTGGAGATACAATTAATATTTGTTTCGTAGTTAGTAAGTTCCTTTATGTGGCAAGGAGGGATCTATGTTTTATGCCAAATAATATGAAATCAAGTAGCCTTACATACCTCACCGTACGACCTTGCTATTACCTCGAGATAACCTTTTCTTTGTCCAAATACTTACGTACAATGTAGTAGGTGATAAAACTAGCATTAGCAGCCAATAGATACATCTTGGCAGCCCAATCTCATAAAAAGCAACATACGGGCAGCAAGCGGGTATTTATAAACCCGAGTGCATTCTTTCAACCTTTCCACCCCTAATTCTATTTTCTAATACACATTCTCATATCATTATCATGTGCAGCCTGTTTTAGTGCCATAATAGTCTTACAATATCCCACAAAGCACAACATATAACAATTCTACAAAACATACATATAGGCGCCATAACGTTACGTCCCTTTGGCCCATTTTGACGTCGACAATCCCAAACCTGTTCCAACTTTAACCAAATTGTATCCAACATTTTTACACATAAAACCAGTATTATGATAGTCCATGAATATTATCAAATTAGGTGAAGATTATGAAAGAAAAATTTCCAATTATCATCCCACAAGTTTCTTTTAAGAGCACAATTACGACGTTGTACAACAACTCTTTATTTACGGACTGTAAAAGTGGTGCAGCAGGCTAGTTTCATCATTAAGAAACAAACCTTTTGTTAAAGACATGAGTGGTACTTCATAATAAAGCCAACCAAGAAGAGAAAATCCTCTTGAACAACAAGAAAAGCTCAGAACAATCATTAGGACAGATGCTGTCCAAAATTTAGCACAAACATAACCAACATAGTTTCTTGTTTTTCATAAGAAAACCATACTAAACATACATGTAAACTTACTTACCGCTACCTTCAAGGTGTAGGGCTTCTCCAAGAACCCTAAAAGTCCCCTTGTGGATCCTTTGCTAGGTTAAGAAATTGTAGAGAGAAAGTTTGTGAAAGCTGAAATTTTCCAAGTCTAAGAATGACTTAAAGGTTCTATTTCTAGTCCTTTTTAAAGGGTATTTTGGCCGACTTTCTTGTGTGGTTTAAGCCTTATATTATTAAGGTGGTGATGCAGCAGCTTGGGCCTTTCACTTGGGCCTAATTGGGTCTCAAAGTTGATGGGCCTTGGCTGCCCATTTTCCAAATTTCTCTTCACTTGGTTTGCGCCCAAATGGTTAAGTCGACTGTGATGTACTTGGGCCCTTTTTATATGCTTCTTGGGCTGAAAATAAAGTCCATTTATGATTCTAAAACATGGGCTAAAGTTACACCCTTAACACGAACTTTATTCATAATTGGACTTGGACAAATTTGACGTTGGGCCTCGTTTCCATTTAGCAAGCAATTTAAGCTAAGCAAGTAGGTGACTCACCTACTATCTTACTAAGTCCTACAAGCACCTCAATTCTCTCACTTTTTTTAAGGGCGTGATCTCCTCAATTCGACTTAAAACTTATTTACACTCGACCCTCTTCAGCGTTAGACATACATATTGCCCTTTAATTGGAGATTCATGCACTTTTAGAAATTGGCGCTAATTTGACCAAACCATATCATATTTCATTTGCATACTACTAGTATTGTAAGATGGGGCATGTTACACATATACCTCATACAAATAGTGATGCCAAATTTCAAAGCAAAGACCGCGGCTTCTAACTCAAGATCATG
Organism: Solanum clarkiae; assembly: GCA_011800125.2. Taxonomy (NCBI): domain Eukaryota; kingdom Viridiplantae; phylum Streptophyta; class Magnoliopsida; order Solanales; family Solanaceae; genus Solanum; species Solanum clarkiae. The sequence goes on from JAABOM020060926.1 coordinate 14,688, forward strand.
GGTAGGATAATTCTTCTCATGCACTTTGAGTTGTCTAGGAGCATAGATTATCACCTTACCATTTGTCATCAGCACACAACCCAAACCAACTCTAGAGGCATCGCAAAATACAACAAATCCTTCTAGCCCTTCTGGTAGTGATAAAATAAGAGTGGTCACAAGCTTATCTTTCAATGTTTGGGAACTCTTTTCACACTCATCGGACCACACAATTTTAGCTTTCTTTTAGTCAACTTGGTCATGGGAGAAACAATAGAAGATAACCCATTCACAAACTTCTTATAGTAACCCACTAATCCCAAGAATCTCCTAATATTTAACGGGGTCAATGGTCTAGGCGAATCTCTAATCACCTTCATTTTATTAGGGACCACCTTATTGCCATCACTTGGTACCAGACGACCTAGGAAGGCAACCCATTAGAACCCAAAACTCCTATTTCTCTTATTTAGCACCCAACCTTCTTCCTTAAATTTTGTACTACTACCCTTAAATTACTCACATGCTTCTCCTCACCACCCAGAGACAAACCAACATATCACCACCAAGGACTATCACAAGAATAACAAGGTAGGGTTTAAAGACCCTATTCGTGAGACCTATAGACAAAACCAACGCTTAAGTCAAACCATAAGGCACCACCCCAAATTCAAAATATCAAAAAGGGCATTCACTATCTCATTGATCCCCGGAAACAACTCAATAGAAGTGACTTAGATTCAACACCCCTAATTCTTACAAGATGATAAGTGCAACCATTAGAGAGCAATTGTACCTAAAGACAAGAAACTGATTTACCACCTTCACAACCATATTACGAGCCCTCACTCAAATATTGGATTGTTAGGGAATTGGAATCTAACTATATGGGTCCTACAATCAATGGAGACACAATAAACATGCAATTAATCCATCAAATGTATGACATCAAAATCCATCACATCAAACCCAACAAGTCACAAGGCAAGACCTAATGCAATATGCACATAGAACAATACCTATGAACCTTCTAACAACAATAGACTCATCGAAAAAAAGGTAGGGGTAGACTTCAAACATTCACACAACAACCTGGGCACACTTGAAATAGATAGGGACACCTGGGCCCATCAAGGCATACCCATCAAAACCAAAGGAAATTTCAACATGCCAATAGCAATGTCGGGTACCTCATCCATTCCTTGAGCCCCTTAATCAACATGACCACCTTTCCCTTGTGATCGGCCATTCTTAATTTTTCATTCCAAAATTTTGTGGCCCATCTCACCACACCCAAAGCATTCACCTTTGTTCCCCCAAGATGCACCACTATGATTCTTCCCACATTTTGGGCATCTAAGACGAGTCACCCCATCATCACCCCCTTTACTTTTATTGCTTTTACAAGGGCAATCCCTCCTCTTATGACACTCTTCACCACAAACAAGACAAGCATTGGTGTCACGCCCCAAGGTTAAGGCTTAGATGTGACCGGTGAATAGGGAATCCGAAGGAACTCCTAACAAGCCTCATAGCATATCATTACACATCCTTGGTAGCAAAAACAATATAAAACAACATAAGAAACATCAACAAGGGGAATTAGGACTAAGGGAGAGAGAGAGTTTAATACTTAAATAAAGTAGATAAGTCAAAGCTCTAACATAATATATAACTTGTCCAACAACACTTCTAAACTTAGATACTTAGCAGGGGCCAAGACAAAGCAACCGGGCTCACCCTCATGGTCATATGTATACAATAAATGAAAAAGAGTCTTGATACTTAACATAAGACAATAGTCATTGTCTCCGAAATGGAGGACTCAAGAAAGGCTAACATGAACAATCCATCTAACCACGAGAAGATTCAGTAGGAGCTCTGGTTCCTACTTGGTGACATCATGAAGGCATAGAGTATGCGTTAGTATGTTTAAGTGTAATAAGTATGTAGGATGCAATGCAAAATGAGAGAGGCATGATAAGCAAAATGCATAACAATATGCAATAGGCATAATATAACAATATGACATGTATGATCATTGCTTAAGTAAATCATGCTTAAGTAACTCATGCTTATATTGGATATCATATGTGTAGAAGAGACCAAGATAGATTTCCAAATATACAACCCTTTGGTAGGTTATTAATGATGCCACCACATCACTTAGGTAGATAAGCACGAACCCCCATCTAGGTTGGAGATAATACCACCCTATCACCAAGGTGGATGTGTACGAACCCTCATCTAGGTTGGTGATAATGCCCCATTACCGAGGTGGAGAAGTATAAATCCTTACCTAGGTTGATGAGTATAAACACCCATCTAGGTTACTGATAATGATTCCCCATCACTGAGGTAGAGAATTACAAACCCTTCCCTAGGTTTATGAGTGCAAACCCCCATCTAGGTTATCCCAATTCTTAGTCCCCCCGAATTGGCCATGGTCTAATGCAACACTCTATATAGAATTTATCATATATATAATCTCATTTTATCATCATGTAGTCATTCATATCATATCTCATGCTTTGGACCTTCAACTTTCAAGAAACCACATCTGGATATTTTATCAAACACATAGAGGGCGTGTAATGCTAGTTTAAAATCATGAAATATAGAGATGAAATCAAGAAAGAAAATTTAATGTAAAACCATCAATCAATACCTTGCAACATCCTCAAGGAATATACATCAAAACACTTTCTCTAATCTTACAATAGATCAACGATTTATAGATGAAAACATAGCAAAACAGTCACAACTTTACATAGCTTTAACATAGTGTCTAGTGAATTTCATAATAATCAGGAAACAGTTGTAAATCGACTTTAAATCGTATAAGTTTAGTAAAAGAAGGCTTGGGTATCATGGGTGAAAGGAACCCATGAAAGAAACCCACATACCTTAGCTTAGAGATGAACGTGGTGATGATTGGAGACGGAGACTTGAAGCTTGAAGGAGAACCTTGATGAAATCCTTAAGATTGGTCTTGAGTTTTGGTACTTGAGTTTAAGGTGAAATATGAGTCTAAGTGTATGACAGGATATTGGGGGATGTTAAGGAAGATATAACGTTGAAATAAAGCTAAGTATATGTATTTTCAAGTAAGGGAAACCTTAGGCCCAAGACTTGAAAGTCTTAGACCGAAATAAAAAAATAGGAATAAGTGACTCCAGTTCCTACATGCTGACATAACGTAGGAATAGGATATGCGTTAATATATTTTAATATACTAAGTATATAGGATACAATGCAACAAGAGATAAGTAACATAATCGAAATGCATCAGCATAGGTAATCAGTAGCATATAACAATATGGCATGCATGGAAGATGCTTGTAGTAAACCATGCTTATATAAAACATAATACATGTCTAACGAGTGATAAATATTAGTGAATATCAAAGGTGTAGCCTACCACCCCTTTAGAGAGCAGAATGAGGTATAGACCCCTCAATAGGTGGACGAGCTACAAACCCCTCAACATGGTTGATGACGCACAAACCCCCAAATAAGGTTAATGAGGTACAAATCCCCCAACAAGGTTATGAAGGTACAAACCCCTCGACATGGTTGCATGGGCCTACCACCTCCCGAGTGACGTAATCAAGATACAAAACCCTCGACAAGGTTACCACGGCCTACAACCTCCCGAGTCAGGCATGGTCAATTCCCAACACTATAGAGATAATATTATGTACATACATTCCTGTCATCATCAAATAGTCAGTCAACTCAAAATACATGCATTGGACCTTCAATTCCTCAAGAAATTATAATCGGATATTTTATCAAACACTTGGCGGGTGTGTAGTGCTAGCGTAAAACCATTAAATTCAAGGGTGAAATCATGCTAGAAAATGCAATGTAAAACCCTCAATAGATACTTTGTGACACCCTCAAGCAATATACATCAAAAACCTTCATAAAATCTCATACTAGATCTTAGATTCATTTCTCAAAACATACTAAAACAATCATACTTTTAAGAAACCCTAACATAGTGTGCGGTGAAAATCCTAATAAGTAAGACCCATGAGTAAATCAACTTCAAATCATGCAATTTTAGGTGAAAACAAGTGTGCGCATTATGGGTGAAAGGAACCATTGAAACAAACCCAGATACCTTGACTTTTAAGACTCCTTGAAGAAGATTAGAGATAGACACTTGTTGTTTCAATGAGAACCTTAAGATCCGGATGAGTTTTGGGAAGGAAACAAAAAATTGAGTCAAATCTAGCTCTCTAATGAGATAGAACACGGGTAGAGGCTAGCAATCCGATTTCATAACTAGTTGGTACGTTCGAATAATAAAAATAAGTTCTCTTTCTAATCCTATTTAGATTCTGTTGGGTGCATATAATCAAACAGAATCCAATTCTGATGTAAAAATTCCAATTAAAAAATGAAATAGAAAAGATACAAAATCAAAAAATAAATATCACTAAAGGTGGGTCGTAAACTTTATTAGATACCAGAGTCAATGGTCTCTAATAAGTTTTAAATACTATTGGATTTGAACCAATGACTCCCACGGTATGAAAGCGGTACTCTAACCACTGAGTTAAGTAGGTGATTTATCATCCCAAAATTTGGAGATGAAATATTGTCTATGTGTTTGAGAGAGTATTTGGAAATATCTTGAATAATATGAGGATGAAATAACGCTAAGTATAGCTATTTTAATGTATGGCAAGGCTTAGGCCCAAGACCCAAAAGACTTGGACTGAATTAACAAAACTGTTTATTTTCAACACACTGGCACGCCCTAGCTGAGTCGTGCCAGTGCCACGCCTGCTCACTGTTTCTTGCTCACTTTGAAATTTCGAAATTCTCTATGATTGCTCTAAAATTGGAGTTAAACCAATTTCCCACTCAATTTGCCCCCATGATCAAGAATATGAAGTCAGATTTTCGATATCACACATGAATTTTGAGATATATAGAAATTACAATTTTGGACACTTACGAGGCACATTTTCAGGTACTTTTGGAGTCATTTTGTCTGATAGATCTTTTGAAGAACTGATTAATCGAATGAGAATAAAGATAGTTCAAATTTTATATCATTGGTATTCTTTTCGTCTCTTTCTCTCATCCTTCCGTTTATCCTACACTGATAAGCGATGTATGGATTCTCGAGAAGAGAGGAGCCGTGGTGGTCCCCTCCGGACCGCCCGGATCCCACGAGTGAATCAAAAGTTTGATCTACATTGGATCTCAACCGAATCGCCCCATCTATCCTCCTGATGTGGAGTTTGGTTTCAAACCCCGGTTCGAACAGGAAGGTCACGATTAATATCGTCACTAGCATCAAGATTGTCACTATCATCAATATCGTCACTATCATCAATATCGATCTCATCAAGAAGAAAACCTTTTATCATAGTGTCGATGTGGTGTAAAATATCCACTCCACTTCTATGCATAAGCGATAGAGCAAGAATAGTAAAGGGATGGAGGTGGACCTATTCAGGACCGTCTCGTGAATCTAACTTCTATCAAGTGGGTCTAATCAATATCATAGCCAACTAAGATATTGGCAACAAATACTGTATGATCCAATTTCAGTGTATTATCAACATGTGTTGGACAAATCTGCGAAAGAACTACAACCCACCATAGCTTATCGGCTAAGCTAAGTGATGCCTTCACCATCGTCGCTGAGGTAGAAACCCAGTCAGGGTCTAGGTCCTCCTTTGTAAAAGAATTGGTGACCCATCTCAGTAGTGTGGCCTTTCGGCCCAGATCAATCATTAAATATTTGTCCTTGGTCTACCCAAATATGTGATCATATTAAGCTATGGTCCTGGGGTCTTGATACTCAGGACCAAAAAGAAAAGGAAGGATGGTAGTCTCAGATAAGTCAAGCAGAACTCCCCTCACTATCATTTATGTAATAAGGGGCTAAGAAATCTTTGTCTTCCCCTTAGGTGTCAAGTTTATAATAGTTGCGGCGCTCAATATGTAGAGCTCTCGAACTATCCTTGGGGAGTACTTCCTTGACGGGGATGCTAACTACTCTAAGCTGTAACATGCTATGGTTTCTTAGAGTCCAGGGACAGTATCAAGCCCATTCATGATGATACCGGACTCCTCAAATATAGTGTGAGCCTATTGGGCCTGCTCATCCTGCCGGAGGTCATCTCTATAGATTTGTTGCATACCCCATAAAAACCACGTGCTACTCAATGCCATCTAGAGGTAAAGGTGGTTCTAGGGGTGTCGAGGTAGACTCTGATGCTAAATTCTCTCCTAATCCGCACTCGGACCCCTCTCTAAAGGAAGTCATCTGGATGGAACTGCTTTTCCTAGCACCTCAATCATCAGATTTGGAGGTCAGACCACTATGGCCTATATTTGGAGTTGAACTATCTGTCTAGCAGTTGCACATATGTGTGTTTATTCGATGCCTATATTTAGCTAGACGTCGAGATCCTCAACGGACTAACTATCACTCAAAAGTGACTGGGGTGTCAGACGAATCATCTCGTAATCGAGTCTGCAGGGCTCGAATCTCTCTCTTTGTAGATTTGGAAGCCATCATACCTAAAGTTCACATCATTAATGCACCTATTAGTCCTAGTAATACAAAAAGTAAAGGAAAAAAGTTACAAAAACTAGATGGCAGAAAGACCTATGAAGGCTCATCTATAAGCCGTAGGAAAAAGTACAGGCCATAGAAGGCCTTCGTAGGTGGCAGAGTGCAATAAATAAAGTTTCTAGAAATGCACCTACTAGACAATGTGTGGCTCTCAGATTAAACTATAGGTCGTATACTGAGTCATAGGTGTAATTCTAGAACAAAAATCTACAGGCATGGAACCTATGTAACAAAGTTATGAGTCGTAGTTAAAACTATGGCTTGTAAATGGTTTCGTCTGATGATATCTCAGAAAAACCCTATGTTGCTGAACCTACTTCTGAAGGGCAACTACGGTCTATGGATTAATCCACAGGATGTAGAAGACCCTTGTGTTATAAAAATACGACCTAGGTTTTCTATGTTCATCAAATGGGTTCCATTATTCACTATAGGACACAAAAACAAATCCAACAATGAGGTATGCCAATTAATAAAACATCGAAACAAAAATTCACGCACTCAACACATTTTCACCAAATTACCAAACACCCCACATGTGCAAATCATAAGACAACGTTTCCATAAGCAATTAACCATACACATAACACTCTCGACCACCATTAGACAACAAATGTAACTTGCTATCATTCAACACACACACTCACTTTTCAATTTTAACTATATAGTTTAAACTAACTCTGATGACACGTTCCGCCATCCCGACCAGTGAATCATTAAGATTCCCTTTTCAATAGAATCTTTTGCATTCACAAGTTTGGACAAGACTAGAAAAGGGGGGAATACAATTCACTGTAACCTTAACTAGAGAATCACTCCCCTAAAGCTAAAAACGGAACGACTGACTACATCAGAAGTGAAATCCTCAACGGAAAAAACCGCCCTGGTAAGGTTCTTCGCTTTGCATCGAATTTGTGAACAATGCGGAGTCGAATTTGTTGATTCTCGGATACGTATGCCAACAGGCGTCTATTATATTGAATTTACCCGATAGTCCCCCTTCCCATTACTGATTAACTCCTATCTACCCCATTCTATGGCACTGGAAGGGGGACAGGAGACGGCCATCTCAAGGCACATCACGACCCTAACCCGGCCACCCAATACTTAGTGGCCTACTTATCACACCTAGAGTCCCATAAAGGCGGGCTGGCACCCGTTGCCAATAAGGCTCAGGAGAACCAACTTGTACCCATGCATTTTCTATTAAAATTATAAGAGGTTTCCACATTTAACATGCTTCCAAGAGAGTAGACAATAATAACAAGCCAACAAGGAAATACATATGTCAAGGCCATTGGAGCCACATTGCATAAAGTATGAGACATGACGATACTTTACTTTACATAGTCTACAAAGCCTATAGATAAGGAAGAACAATGGATAAGGGTCGGTGTCACGACCCGATCCTAGGGCCTAGTTGTGACCTGCAAATGGGGAACCCAAAGGAACCCCAAACAATCCTCTTTGCATATCATTACACATCCTTAGTCACTAAAATGCCAATAAGAGAAGATATATAATAGAGGACAAAAAGGCTAAGGGACATATTTGATACCATAACAACAATAAGAAAGAGAGTCAATGCTCATAGCATGATTACACCAAATGTCCAACAACACCTCTACTACATAGATTAGACCGAGGACCAAGACAAGGAACTGGGCTTACCCTCATGGTCATAAGTATACTAAAATGAAAAAGAGTCTTAATACATAACCTAAGAGAATAGTCTCTGTCCTCGGAATGGAGGACTCAACAAAGGCTAACTTGGACAATCCGTGAAGTAGCAAGAAGAAACAAAAGGAGCTCTAGTTCCCATATGGTAACAACATAATAATAAGCAATGAATTGCATCACAACAATATAACACGTATAAATGATGCGAGAAGTATAGCATGCTTACAATTCATTCAACTCATATAGATTATAATACATAAGTATGCAAAGAGACCTCAACCAACACAACACAAGATCAAGTTAGCTATAACTCGGAATCTCGATGTCAACCCTACACCAGAAGAAAGGGGGAAGTTACTTTCCATGGTAAACCTCCTAATACCTACGTGGTTCCACTAAGCCTTTTCTAAACCGGTACTCGGCTCCACTTCTTGGACTTGGGTACTCATCTCAATCCCTCATATTTATGGTACTCGCCTCTTAGATATTTTGGGACTCGCCTCTAATCTCTTTACCTGTGGTGGCACATAGCTCTAGGACTTGGGAACTCACCTCTAGTCCACTCGGTGCTACGTCTAATCCCACGGACTATATATAAGATAACTATACTTCAATAACTTGCAGTAAACATAAAGACCTGGCATGAGTAGTTGTTAACATCATTGACCTCAAATGGTGAGCCCATCTTTAAAATATAAGAGTAAATCATCATCAACATTTCCCTTGCATCAACATCATCATCATAGGCTCACAAGAAGTAAATTACTTGAAAAAGGATTAACTTCATACTTGCACAAACATGGTTAATATCATAAATTCATAGCATATTCAATAACTCATACTCATCATAAAGTTATTCAACTCATAAGACATGCATTGGAGCGTCAAATCCTCAAGAAATCATAACCAGACATTTTATCAAACACTTAGTGTGTGTGTAATGCTAGTATAAAACCATACAATTCAAAAGTGAAATCATGCAAGAAAATCTATTGTAAAACTATCAATCAACACCTTGCAACATCCTCAAGAAATATACATTAAAACCCCTCATCAAATCTTACATTAGATCCAAGATTTATAGCTTAAATATGCTAAAATCATCATACTTTCATAAACTCGAAATCACAGTGCAGTGAAATTTGTAATAATCAAAACTCATAAGTAAATAAACATTTAAATCATTCAATTTAAGTATAAAGGAGGCTTCAGCACCATGGGTTGAAGGACCCAATGGTTCAACACCACATACGTTAGCTTTTGGAAAAATCTTGAAGAAGATTTGAGATGGAGACTTGAAGCTTGAGGGAATTCCTTAGATCCGGCTGATGGTTTTGCAACTTGAATCTGGAGAGAAATATTAGTCTAAGTATTTGAGTGTGTATTGGGGAATGTTTAGGATGATATGAGGGTGAAATAAGGCTATGTATATGCATGGGGGGACTTAGGCCCAAGTCTTAAAAGTCTTGGAATGAAGTCCAAAACTGGACCAATTTTAAAGCATGTGTGCATAGCCCAGGGAAAACAGAAACAACACTATTTTGTGATAACTTGAAAAATCATAATTCGATAAGGTTGCTCCGAAATTGGGGTTAGACCCTTCTCCCCCTAATTTTGACCCCCTAAACAAGAATATAAATTCAGATTTTTAAAATAATGAACAAATTTTTAGATATAAAGAATTAAAATTTTTGGGCATTTCAAGGCACATTTTCGGGCACTTTTGGGGGTCGTTTCAATATCTCCCCCTTAAGAACGTTCGTCCTCGAATGTAAAAGAGATGTACAAGGTAAGATTAATCATAAACAAATCAGCCCCAACAAGAATGTAGCATTACATTATAAATACCATTTTGAGAATCTCAAAATAAGTGTAAAATCATAATAAACTTGCCAATTGAAACATGAATGCATATGAATGACATGGGGGCTGAAACATAAGACTTGGAATCATCAAAAAAGACTTAACCTGTTATCATAAGTTTAAATAGAATGAATGAGGTATGGATATTGCTTCTCCATGCACGCACCGGCTCCCCGAGTGACACATACGAATAGATGACTCTTCCAAAGGGCCTTGACAAATACTACATCATTATCAATCAATCTCTCCATTAATCTATCAAATACATCCACCGGGACCTTTTCCTAAGCCAACTTATCTTATTCATCACCCATAATTTCAAAGGGTACCGGAGCACTAGAGTCACCATCATATTCCATCAACCGAGAAACATGTCAAGCCGAAAAAACATACTCCTATCCGTAGGAAATGTCCAAACTTATGCAACCTTACCAACTTCCTTTACTCTCTAAAAAGGACTCACAATCATAAACTCATTTATCAACCTTAACCATACCTATTCAACTTATTTCCACGAATTACTATCTCCCCTTGGGAGACAACCTCCACTCTACCCTCTTTCCACCCAAAACTTCCAACTCTAGTAAGGTGTAATCAAGGCCTTGCCTAATCTAGACCTCTTAACTCAAGAAGATTTGGAACCACCAAGAATACTATACTATCATTCTCAAGTTCCCTCAACCTAACTTTCAATCTAACCAATCGATGAACCACACTAGTCTCCTTTTTGCGACCATTATCCACACTTGCTAGGCTGCCTGGAGCACCGACCGGAACATTGGCCCTACCGGGGAAAAATAATGCACACTCATTCATAATCCTTAAAGAATTCTAACCACTTCCTTGCTATTCACATTGTGCACCAATCATATTTGGCAAATAACCTCTTCTCCCCCAAGGCTTGCACACTACCCCCAAAAGGATTCACAAGCTCTAATTAAATCCATACTTCAACACTAATGACCACCACAATCATAACAAGGTAGGGACTAAAGGCCCTATTTAAGAAACCCATAAACATAGCCAATGCATAATTCAGCCAAACAACTCCACCAATGCTAATAATGCTCACTTGGGGACAAAGCTCAAATGAAGATCAATTTTTGTGAAGTCAGTAACCCATTGTAGTTGAAAAAATAGACTGACCATCCTCAATCATCATATTACAACCTTATGAGTTTTACACTCATTGCAACACGCTATGTAAGTAGCCCAAATTATTGCAAGACCTCTAACACATCAAGCTGAGTTCAACCAAGATCACAAGACAAGGCTTCTATGCAACAAGAACATGGGGAAACCCTTAGAGATCAATTGGATCTTAAGACAAGAACGACCCTACCTGTTTTTCTACCAATTGACAACCTCCCACTCAATGATGCATTCACAAAGGGGTCAGATTCTAACTCTACGGGTCCTACCATCCATGAAGACACAACATTCATGCAACTGTTCCATACTAAGTATAAGATCAAATCCACTACATCAACTCCAACAAGTCGCGAGGCAAAACCTAATGCAATATGAACAAAGATCAACGCATATGGACTTTCTAGCAAGCATGTACTCAAGCAAGAGATAGATACAAAAGGTTCACATCACAACTCAGTACAAACAAGAAGTCCACCAGCAACTAAAAAATAATCAAAGAAATAATGAAACTCGAATCCCTCAAAATCAAAACCTTCATCTTTCCTTCAAAGCACCATGCCAAGCCTAGTGACTCCTAGAGGAGTATGGTTGAGAATGTTGACAACTATCCTTATTATTATTAGGGACCCACAAATAATGTCTCATCATATGATCTATTCCACCACAACCAAAGCACGCACCCGATCCAGCTAAGCACTCTCTCGGGTGGTACTTTCCACACTAGTTGCACATAGGAGGAGCTTGTCCACCAATGCCTTCACCTAAATTCTTAGGGCTGCCCACTCTACTCTTGACAATCCTCTCATTTGGAGCTTGGTCAGTCAAATGATCTTGGAAGCTACCCTCAAATCGAGCCCTTTCGGACCCCTCACTTCTCCTCTCCTCAAATTTTCCCCTTTTAATTGTTTGGCATATGTCATCAAACGAGACAAGTCCATGTCACTGATCAACAAAGTAGACCGGCATTCCTCATTCACCAAGTCAGAGACACCCATCACAACTTTATTCATCCTAATCCTTGCATCGAACAGTAATTGAGAAGCATACATCAAAAGTTGGGTGAACTTGAGGTCATACTACCTCACACTCATATCACCTTGTTTCATGTTCATGAACTCGATCAATTTTGTTTTCCTAAGCTCAAGTGGGAAGAACCAATTAAGAAAGTCCAGTTTGTATTCCTCCCATAGAATCACATTGCCAACCCTTTTCTACCTCTTCCATTGATCATACCATATTTGGGCTACCTCTTTGAGTTGGTATGCCACCAACTTCGCCTTTTCATTTGGCCCAACACCCTAATGGTCAAAATCTTGTCGACCTCATCAATGAACTCTTGTGTATTTTCACCAACCTTTGACCCATCAAACACCAGCGGGTTCATCCTCTAAAGTCTCTTACTCGAGATACTGGATTAGGAATACGAGGGGCTTGGGTCCCTTGATTGGCTTGATTAGCCAAAACTTGTATAAGCCTGGAGAGAGCATCCTGGAACTCATCATGAGTCAGTTGTTCCTCGAGAGAGTGAGATCTTCTTACTCTTGTGTTTGGCATGATCTAGCATAGAAAAGAATAATCATTAAGGGGAAAATTTACTTCAATTCTATAGCATGAATTAGATCATAAAGAAGGAAAACTTTTCCTAAACGTCTCATAGCCTCCTACTCATAGTTGTGGTGCACAACACAACCATGAATATGACTCTAATCAACGTGGTGTGTTGAACTCCGAGGATCTATCAACCTAGTGCTCTGATACCATCTCTGTCACAACCCGAAACTTGGGCCTAGTCATGACCGACGAATGGGATTCCAGAAAGAATCCCAAATAAGCCTTTTTGCATATCATTACACATCCTTAGTCATGGAAGCAATTAAAATGACAATAAGAGAAGATATAAAAAGGGAAAAAAGGGGCTAAGGGACATATTGGTACCATAACAACAATAAGATAGAGAGTCAAGGCTCATAGCAAGATTACACCAGATGTCCAATAACATCTCTACTACATAGATAAGAGCAGGGGCAAAGACATGCAACCGGGCTCACCATCATGGTCCTAATTATACAATAAACAAAAAAGAGTCTTAATACATAACATAAGAGAATAGTCACTGTCCCTGGAATGTAGGACTCACCAAAGACTAACTGGAATAATCCATCTATCCACTAGAATAATCAAAGGGTGCTCCGATTCCTACATGGTAACATCATCTAGGCATAGAGTATGCATTAGTATGTTTGAATGTACTAAGTATATGAGATGCAATGCAACAAGAAATAGGCACCATAATCAAAATGCATAACAATAATAATAAGCAATTAATAGCAAAATAACAATATGACATTTATGAATGATGCTTGAAGTAAAACATGCTTACAATTCATTCAACTCATACAGATCATAATATATAAGTGTGGGAAGAGACTTCAACCATCCCAACATATGACCAACAAAGCTACAACTCAAAATCCCAACGTCAAACCTACACTAGAAGAGAGGGGGAAGTTATTTTCCAAGGTAAACTTCCTAATGCTAAGTCGATCCACAAAACCATTTGTCAACCAGGTACTCGCCTCTAGTTCTTAGACTTGAATACTCACCACAAGCTCGGACTCGAGTACTCACCTCAAGCCCTAATATTTAGGGTACTCGCCTCTTAGAAATTTGGAGACTTGCCTTTAATCCCTTTACCTATGGCGGTACGTAGTTCTAAGACTTGGGGACGCGCCACTAGTCCACTCGGTGCTAAGTCTAATACCATGGAATATATATAAGATAACTATACTTTAATAACTTACAATAAACATTGAGAAATGGCACGAGTAGCTCTTAATATCATTGACATCAAATGGTGAGCCCATCTTTAAAACATAAAAGTAGATCATCATTAGCATTTCCCTTGCATCAACATCAACATCATAGGCTCACAAGAGGTAAATTCATTGAAAAAGGCTTAACTTCATACTTGTATAAACATGGATAGTTTCATAAATTCATAGAGTATTCAATAACGCATACTCATCATAAGGTCATTCAACTTATAAGACATACATTGCACCTTCAATTCCTCAAAAAATTATAACCGAATATTTTTATCAAACACTTGGTGGGTTTGTAATGCTACTGTAAAACCATGAAATTCGAGAGTGAAATAAGACAAGAAAATCCATTGTAAGACCATCAATTAAGATCATGCAACACTCTCAAGAAAAATACATCAAAACCCTTCATCAAATCTTACATTAGATCCAAGATTTATAGCTCAAAACATGATAAAACAATCATACTTTCATAAATGCCAAATCACTATGCAGTGAAATTTATAATAAACAAGACCTATAAGTAAATCAACATTTAAATCATGCAACTTAAGTAAAGAAGAGGCTTAGGCACCATAGGTGGAAGGACCTAATGGTTCAACACTGCATACCTTAGCCTTTGGAGAAACCTTGAAGAAGATTGGAGATGAAGACTTGAAGCTTCAGGGAATTCCTTAGATCCGGATGAGGGTTTTGGTACTTGAATATTAAGAGAAATATTAGTCTAAGTATTTGAGTGAGAATTGGCGAATATTTAGGATGATATGAGGGTAAAATAAAGCTATGTATAGGTATTTTCATTCATAGGGGAACATAGGCCCGAGACATAAAAGTCTTGGACCAAAGTCAAAACTGGACCCATTTTAAAGCATGCGCGCGTCGCCTAGGGAACGCAGAAATAACACTATTTTGTGCCAATTTGAAAAATCATAATTCGATACGGTTGCTATAACTTCGGGATTAGACCATATCCCCCTTAACTTTGACCCCCTGAACAAGAATATGGACTTAGATTTTCTAAATAACGAATGAATTTTTAGATATATGAAACTTAATATTTCGGGCATTCCGAGGTACATTTTCGTGTACTTTTTGGGGTCGTTTCAGTTGGGGCAGGCCTCATCGCCTGACAAACTATACAATACAAAAAGTAAGCTCGAGACACACTAAGCCTTGAAGAAACCTGAAACTCAGTAACAATAACTGGATATCCTGTAATTCTATTTGGCAGATCTACTAGCTCCTATACCTGCAACATGAAATACAGGTCCCTCATAAGGTACGTCACTACACAATAATATACTGAATATGTTAGGCAAGAAGTACTATATGAGAAATAAGAACTCAAATGAAACCATGCATTGGTGTACAGACAAGAGACCACCTTAATTCATATTATGAAATGATGTACTTTATGTTATTTTTGTTACTTTACATTTCTTTACTTTATACTTTGTGCACAAAATATAACACAGATGGACAACTGATCAACAGTAAATCAATATTATGATTGACCTATTGTAGGCATTCCTTTCACCCCTAGGCTAACCCCCGGTAATATGGCATCGACCCATGTTAGGTGATTCTTCCACCCCTAGGATACCACCCGTCAATAAGCAACTTCACTTTATCTTTTATTTACTTTTGAGATGATTCTATGATGGTCATAATATTTGAGTTGCACGAACATAGATGTTACATGTGACAGGTAAACAATCATACAAGACAATATCTTAATGTAAAGAGTAGGTAATACAAATAATGAAATGTGTAGTATATGAAACAAGAAATGAACTTTTCTTAGCAAGAAAGAACTTACGTATCTAGTATCCAAAGTATCTGTGCAGATTCGACAATGGCTATGTATGGGAACATATGAACATGTTAAAGAGTGGAAATACATCTATAGTTATGTTGGATCTTGTAAGTGTCTCTATGTGCCAAGGAAGAATCTGGATTTCATGCCAAGTAATACGAAATCGAGTAGCCTTACATACCTTGCGAGACCACCTCGTTATTACTTGTAGTAACCTCCTTTTCCTCTAAATATTTACCTTTAATAAAGTGGGCGATAAAAACAGTCTTAGTGGCTAATAAATACGTCTTGGTAGTCCAGTCTCATAGAAACAAGAACACTCAGGCAGCAAGCCCGTAACTATCAACCCAAAATCGTTCTTCCAATTTTTCATTCTCTAAGCACATTGGTCCAATACAGACCAGCATTTACATTACATGTCCAGCCTATTATAGTCCCATAATAAGCTGACAAAATCTCACAAAGCACAACACATGAACAACTCTACACAACACATAAGTAGGCACTATAGCATTACATCCTTTCACTACATTTTAACGTTAACAATCCCGAACCCATTCAAACTTCAACCAAACTTTCCTCACCATATTTACTCATAAAAATAGTCCTAAAATAGATGAAAATATTTCTAAAGTATAAGGAGGATGTGAAACAACAATCTCCAATTATCAGCCCATAAGTTCCTACTAAAGGTACAATCACAGTGTCATACACAAACTCATTTTTACGGAAGATAAAAATGGTGCATCAGGCTCCTTACATCACTACAGAACCAAACCTTGTAATAAAAATAAAAATTACTTCATATTTTAGCCAACCAAGAAGAGAAAATCATCTTAATAAACGAGAAAAGTATACAATAATCTTTTGGCACATGTTGTCTAAAATTCCAACATAAGTACAACCAGCCTATTTCTCTTGTGTTTGATGAAAACCCATACTAAATACAGACATAACTTTACTTACCTTTACCTTCATGGTTGAAGAATTCTTTACGAACCCTCGAAAAGGTTGTGAGGGCTGATTTGTATATGTTGAACGAGTGCAAAAAAGAACAAATTAAATCAGATTTTTTGTCCAAGTAGAAATGACTTAAAGGAGCTACTTTTAATCCTTTTTAAAGGGAACTCTTGGCTGACTTTCTTTTTCACTTTTAATACCCGTAATTTATTAAGGTGGTGATGTAGCTGTTTGTCCCTTTCACTTGGGCCTTAATGGGTTTCAGATTGATGGGCCTTGGCTGCCTATTTTCGTCTTTTCCCTTCACTTAATTTGGGTCCGAATCATCAAGTGGGTTGTGAATATTCTTGGGCACTTTTTCTATTCATCCTGGGCTGTAAAAATTGTCCCTATATGATGCAAAACCATGGGCCAAAATTATACCCTTAACTTCGTCTTTATTCATTATCGGACATAGATAGATTCGTTGTTGGGCCTCGTCTCCAGCTACCTAACCAGTTTAAGCTAAGCATGTAGGTGAATCACCTGCTAGCTTCCTAAGTCCCATAAGCACCTCATTTATTTCACTTCATTTAAGGCGATGATCTCATCAATTTGACTTAAGACTTATATATACTCGCTCTCTTAATTTCTATACATAAATGTATCCCTCCAGTCTAGAAGTTAGGCACTTTTAAAATTGGTGCTCCTTCTATAGGATCATATCATGTTCTATATGCATAAGAGTAGTACACATAAGATGATGGGTGTTACATCCTTCCCTCAGGAACATTCGTGCTCAAATGTTAGCATGATTGGATAGCTTAAGCAAGTTTAAACCTTTATTTAAACAAACTTTTGACAACACAAAAAGTATTAAAGCACACATACCTATTAATACCCCAACTCTGCATCTTGGACTTCCTCTTTAGCTTCCAATAAGTAAGAATAATTAGATCTCATCGCTTCCTCACCCTCCTATATTATCTCTTCAACTTGTTGGTTTCTCCAAAGTACCTTTACTGAAGTTATTTCTTTATTCCTTAGATTCTTCACTTGATTATATGGAATAGAAATGGGTACCTCTTCATAGGTGAGATCTTCGATAACCTGCACATCATCAATAGGGGTGATACGGGATGGGTCACCTAAGAATTTTTGAAGCATTGAAACATGAAAATTTGATGAACCATTGAAAGCTCAGGAGGTATCTCTAATTCATATGCAACTTGTCCATAACTTTTAATAATCTTATATGGACCTAGATATTGTGGGATTAGTTTTCCCTTCTTACAAAATCTCATAACTCCTTTCATTGAAGATACCTTAAAGAATACCCGATCCCCTACTGAGTATTCTAGTCCTCTCCTAATAGCATTTGCATATGATTTGTAATAACTTTGAGCTATTTCTAGCAGCTGTTGTATTACCGTAAGTTTTTCCATGGCTTTTTGTATTAGATCTGGCTCAAGCAAGGTGGTTTCACCCACACAAAACCATCTAATTGGCGACCTACATTTTCTTCCATACAAAGCTTCATAAGTGCCATCTTAATGCTTAAATGGTAGCTATTATTATAGGAAAACTCAATAAGTGGCAAATGCTCCACCCAACTACTCATGTAGTCCAATTTACAAGCCCGCAACATATCTTCAAGTGTTTGAATGGTATGTTATGCTTGACCGTCTGTTTGAGGGTGGAAAGTTGTACTTAAATTCACTTCTATCCCTAAAATCCTTTGGAAGGACTTCCAAAATTTTGCAGTGAATTGAACACTCTGATCAATTATAATGGAGATTGGGACCCCATGTAGCCTAACTATCTCTTTAAGGTATAACTTTGTATACTCTCTAGCCGTATAATCACTCTTAACGGGTAGAAAGTATGCTAACTTTCTGAGTCGATCGACTATTACCCATATGGAGTCAAACTTCTGAAATGAGCGAGGCAACCTAGTAACAAAATTCATATTAATCATATCCCACTTCCATGTTGGAAGCTTTATACATTACACATAACCCCACGGCTTTTTGTGCTCTACTTTGGCTTGTTGACAATTTAAACATTGAGCCACAAATTCTTCAAGGTCATTTTTCATGCCTCCCCACAAAACATTCCAGTTAGGTCATGATACGTCTTAGTTGATCCCAAATAAATGAAACATTTTTAATGATAAGCTTTTTCTATTATCCTCCTTCTTACTCCATTAATATTAGGCACACATAATACATTTTGGCAATAAAGTACTCTATTTTTTGTAAGTCCAAATCCCTTCATCATACCTTGACTCATCTTTTCCTTAAGTAAATTAGAATAGGATCCTCGAACTGCTTTTATTTCACCTCTATTACCAATGAAGACTCTGCGGCATTACACACAACAATCCCTTCCTTTGGAGTTTCAAGAAGGCAAACTCCAAAAATATCTAGTTGACTTAGATCCTTAGCGACGCCTTGATGTACCATGGTCTAATCACCAATATTCATTGTTGTCTTATGACTGACAACATCGGTTACCACATTTGCTTTTCCTAGATGGTATTGTATATCAGCTTCGTAATCTTTTATTAGCTCTAACAATCTCCGATGTCTTAAATTTATGTCCTTCCGCTAAAAAATGTACTGCAAGTTCTTATGATCAGCATTTATGTTAACGTCAACCCAATCCAAATAGTGGCACGATATTTTCAAAGCAAACACACTGCTGCTAGCTCAAGATCATGTGTTGGGTAGTTTTTCTCTTGCGCTCGTAGTTGTCTCACGGCATAAGCAATTATCCTACCATGTTGGGTCAGTACACACCTTAAACTAACTCCTGAAGTATCAGAATACACTACATACCCCTCCATGCCTTCTGGAAGCACTAGCACCAGTGTAGAAGTTAGCCTGCTTTTCAACTCTTGGAAGTTCCTTTCACATGTATCATTCCATTGGAAATTAGTTTCCTTATGTGTCAGCTATTTTAGAGGTGCAGAAATAGAAGAAAAACCCTGAACAAACCTTCTGTAATAACCTGCCAACTCTAGGAAGATTCGAACTTCCTTGTTGGCCTTGGCAAATCTTTCACCGTCTTTATGTTTTGTAAATCAACCCTTATTCCTTCATTGTATACAATATGACCCAAGAATGCCACTGATTTTAACCAAAGTTCAAATTTGGAAAACTTGGTGTACAATTTTCCGTCAGAAAGAACTTATAATACCTGTCATAAATGATCTGCGTGGTCCTGTTCTGATATTGAATACAACAAAATATCATCTATAAATACTATTACGGATATATCCAAAAATATCTTGAATATGCTATTCATTAAATCCATAAAAACTGTTGGTACATTTGTTAGCCCAATTGTCATAAAAAGAAATTCAAGTGACCATAGCATGTTCTGAAAGCTGTTTTAGGTATATCTTTCTCCTTCACCCTAACTTTGTGATAAACTTATCTGAAATGAATTTTTGAAATGCATTTGGCACCCTATAGCTAGTCAAATAAATCATCAATTCTGGGAGGGGATATTTGTTCTTAGTTATCACCCTATTAAATTATCAGTAGTCGATACACATTCTCAAAGTGCCATCCTTTTTACGTACAAATAAGACTGGTGCACCCCAAGGGGACACACTAGGCCTTATAAAACCCTTCTCCAGCAAGTCTTTTAATTGCTCCTTTAACTTATGTAATTCTGTCGGGGCCATTCTACAAGGACAGATAGAAATAGGTTGTGCACCTAGAAGTAAGTCAATACCAAAATCTACACAAAACACATCAACATATTCATTCACTACTGGAATAGATTGAAGAGTTAGTGATTCCATTTTCATATCCCTCACTCTAACTAGATGACATATATATCACTTGAATATCATCTTTCATGCCTTAAAATAAGAGATAAACACCCCCTTCGGTAGCCTAACATTGCCTTCACGTTCAAGGATAACCTCATTTGGAAAATGGAAGTACACTATCATAGTTCCGCAATCCATAGTGGCATAGCAGGAAGCTAACCAATTCATGCCTATTATAACATCAAATTCTACAATTTCTAGCTCAATAAGGTTAGCCAATGTGTCACATTCACAAATAGTTACTACACAATTCTAATAGACCCTTCTAAGCATAATAGATTCACCCGTTAGGGTAGACACTTCAAATAGTTTATTCAATAATTTAGGTATTCTTTTAAGCTCCCCAGCAATTAGTGGAATGACATATGGTAATGTAGAACAAAGGTCAATCAATGCATATACATTATGTGAAAAGATGTCCAATGTACCTATGATTATACATGGTGATGTTTCCAAATTTAGCCAATTCCACCAAGTAGAAGTGTGATTTTGGACTCTACTAGAGCTAGTTTCCCCTATAACA
Source organism: Solanum clarkiae (assembly GCA_011800125.2). Lineage (NCBI taxonomy): Eukaryota > Viridiplantae > Streptophyta > Magnoliopsida > Solanales > Solanaceae > Solanum > Solanum clarkiae. Next base: position 35,913 of record JAABOM020060926.1, read on the forward strand.
ACCCTATCATGACCTATAGATGCTTGTTGACCCCTACCTAATGGAGGAACTGGTGAAGATTATGCAACAACTGACCCAATAGGTTATGTTACATCACCCATATGTCTCCTAGGGTAATCTCTCATTATATCCCATGCCGCAACACACCAAAAACAGGCATTTGTCCTAACATGACATGTAAATAAATCACTCCTCCTACATTGTTTGAATGGCTTCCTAGGAGGCATATGTTGGTTTGTCGAATATCCTATTGTATGTGCACCATGGCCTTAACTTCTTGGACAAAACATATTACTTTTAGACCCTTGAAGTTATTGTGGAGGACTAGCTACAGAGTAGGAAGATGATGGCTTAGCAGTCTATTAGAAAACCGACTAAGGCTAAACTCACGTTATGACTGTGTATACTGCCCCGTAGATGTGGCACTCTTGCACTTCCCCCTTTCTAACTCTTTGTGTCCTTCTTATTTTCCTCTGATCCTCTTGTTTTTCTGCAAAAGCTTGCATCCTCATTATGTCTATGTATACATTCAAGGAATCAATTATATAATATTTGACCAAATAGGAATCAAACCTATCCATATATCGATGAACTCTATCTGCCATAGGAGCAACTATATTAGGAGCATACCTTGACAGGGAATTAAATTGAAGGCCATACTCCCTCACACTTATATTCTCTTGGTGGAGATTCAAGAACTAATCTACACGGGCCTCTCGGATCTCTAATGGCAAGTAAGGGTCAAGAAAATGCCTTTTTGAGTTCTTTCTAGGTAGTTGGAAGTACATCTATACCCTTAGATTGCTTCCAAGCATCAAATCATAGTATAGCCACACCTTCAATCTATATGTTTCTATCTCAATGACTTCTGCACCACTCACATGCATAACATCCGAAGTATGTTGGATCTAATCGATAAAGTATTGTGGCTCTTAAGTAGGATACAACCCGGTGGAGGATAGATGGTCAAAATTAAGTCATGTATCCTCATGTTAGCTACCTTATTTGCACCACCTGCACCTATATTTAGGCCTTCTTGTCTTTGACCTTGGCCAGCAACTATACGAGCCAATAGTTGGAATGCATTTCTCAGATCCTACATAGTAGCATTGGTAGGTGGTTCTTTGGGAATTTCACTACTTCTGGTTCATCAGGAGATGGAGGAGTTAGAGATGTTTGTGACAGAGACGTATCTTGAGCCTTATTTTATTTTCTCAGATGACTGGGTATACAAATTACCACTTCTAATTCCTTCCCTTTGCCTTTAGTTTTCCTTGTTTCTTGCAAACTTGCGGTAAAAAATGATTTGGAGGTTAGACAAAATCCACCTATATCACTTGGCTCTATGGCATGATATAAAGAATGAGAGAAAAGTGACAACTTTTAGATGCAACATAGCTTCCTGCTTATAAATGTGGTGCACAACACATCTATAAACAAGACTCTACATAGGCACGACCTTGTAGACTCCCTAAGATGACCCGCTCTGACATCACTTTTGTCATGCCTAGAGTCCCATTAAGGCGGACTGACAACCATTGTCCATAAGGCTCTGGAGAACTAACCTGTACCTATGCACTTTCGATAAACATTATAAGGGATTTCCACATTCAACATGCTTCCAAGAGAGTAGACAATAGTAATAAGCCAAAAGGAAGTGCATACGACTAGGCCACTGGACCAATAATGTCTAAATTATGAGGCATGACTACACTTTACTTTACATAATCTATAAAACCTCTAGATAAGGAAGAACAACCGATAAGGGTTGGGATAGGCCCTGCTTCATGACTAACTATACAATATAAAAACATAAGCTCGACACACAAAAAGTCCCAAAGCAACCTGGAGCTTAGTAACGGCAGCTGGATATCTTGAACTCCTACTGGGGAGATCTACTAGATCCTACACCTGCAAAGTGAAATACAGCTCCCCTGTAAGGGACATCAGTAGGAGATAATGAACTAAATATGTAAAGCAAGAAGTACTATACGTGAAATAAGAACCCAAATATAACTATGCACTGGTGTACGAATAACAGGCCACCTTTATTCATATTGTGGAATCATGTAATTTATGTTCTTTTTGCTACTTTACATTTCATTACTTTGTACTTTGTGCACAACATATAATACAAAAATGGCCAGCTAATCAGTGCTAAATCAATATTGGGATAGACCTATGCTAGGCTTTTCTTTCACCCCTGGGATGCCCCCGTAATATGGGATCGACCCATGCTATGTGATTCTTCCACCCCTGGGATACCATCCATCAATAAACAACTTCATTTTATCTTTTATTTACTATTGAGATGATTCTTTTGGTGGTCATAATATTTGAGCTGTAGGACCATAGATATAACATGTCACATGTCAATAACAATACAAGACAATACCATAATAAAAAGAGTGAGTTAGAAAAATAATGAAATGTGTCAGAGATAAAACAAGACATAAACCTTATTTAGCAAAACAAAACTCATGTATCTGGTATCCAAATAATGTCTGAAGATTCGACAATGGCTATGTATGTGAATATATGAACATGTTAAAGAGTGAAAATATGGTTATTAGTTATGTCAGAGTTTTTAGGTGTCTCTATGTGCCAAGGATGAATCTGACTTTCATGCAAAGTAATACGAAATCGAGTAGCCTTACATACCTTTTTGTAACACCTCATTTTTACCTCGAAGTAACCTCCTTTTCCTCCAAATATTTATCTACAATAGTGTGTGTGATAAAACCACTATTAGCAGCTAATAAATACATCTTGGCAGTCCAATCTCATAGAAACAATAACGCTCGGGCAGCATGCCCGTAACTATCAACCCAAAGGCATTTTTCCATTTTTCGCTTCTCTAAGCCCATTACTCTAATACAGACCTTCATTGACATGACATAAATAACATATTATAGTTCTATAATAGGCTTACAACAGATCACAAAGGACAACATATGACAACTCTACACAACACAGAAGTAGGCAACGTAGCATTACGTCCTTTCACTATATTTCGACGTCAACAATCCCAAACCCGTTCCAACATCAACCAAACTATCATCAACAAATTTAATCATAAAGACAGTCCTAAACTAGTCCAAGACTGTTCTAAAGTAGATGGAGGACGTGAAACAAGAATCTCCAATTATCATCTCGCAAGTTCCTACTAAAGGTATAATTAATGTATCATGCAAGAACTCATTTTTATAAAAGATAAAAATGGTGCAGCATCCTTGTTACATCAGTATAGAACTAAAACTTGTTAGAAACATGAACCTTACTTCATAATCTAGCCAACCAAGAAGATAAAACCCTCTTAATAAAACAAGAAAAGTATACAACAATCTTTGGAACACATACTGTCTAAAATTTAAGCATAATTATAACCATCATGTTTCTCTTTTTTTTTAATGAAAAACCATACTAAGTACATAAGTATATTTACTTACCTTTATCTTCAAGGTTGTGGGATTCTTTTTGAATCCTAGTAAGGTTGTGAGGTCTGCTTTGTATGTGTTGAAAGAGTGCCAAAAAGAACTTAGAAAATCAGATCTTTCGTCCAAGTGGAAATGTCTTGAAGAATTTGCTTTTAATACTTTTTAAAGAGACCTCTTGGCAAACATTCTTTTGTATTTTAAAGACTTACTTTATTAAGGTGGTGATGCAGCTACTTGCCCTTTCACTTGGGCCTTATTGTGTTTCAATTTAATGGGCCTTGCTGCCCATTTTGCTCTTTTCCCATCACTTAGTTTTGGGCTAAATCGTCATGTGGATTATGAATGTGCTTAAGACCTTTTTCAATTCATCTTTGGCTTCAAATATTGTACATTTATGATGCTAAATCATGGGCCAAGATTGTACCCTTAACATGGGCATTATTCATTATCGAACATGGATAGATTCAGCATTAGGCCTCGTCTCCATCTGGAAAGCCTATTTATGCCAAGCATGTAGGTGATTCACCTGCTAGCTTTCTATGTCCCACAAGCATCTCATTTCTTTCACATCACTTAAGGCCAAAATATCCTTAATTTGACTTATGAACTATATACACTCACTCAATATAAGTGATATACATAAATGTAGCCCTCCAGTCTAGAAGTTAGGCATTTTTAAAATTGGTGCTCCTTCTATCGATTCATATCATATTCCATATGCTTAGGATTAGCACACATAAGATGTGGGGGATTACACATTACATTTATCACATTGTTTTGACATATACATGGTTCAATTTTAAAAGCAACTAAACAATTAGTTCCAAGCATGTGATATTTCACATGAATAGGCAACACCCATTATTAAAACATAAACCTCAAAATATCATGCCTAACAATGTTTCAACCTATTGATTAAATTTTGGTAACATATAGAAATGCAAGTAAAAAACATACTAGAATTTGATCAAGAAGCCAAGAAATTGCAAGTTATCCCCGAGAAGATGATACCCTATGCTTGCTAAAGGAAAGCAAAAAATTGGCAAGAGTTTTGGCCAGAAAATATGGTGGTTGTTAGGATGGGGGTTGGAGTTTTGAGGAATATCGAAGGGCTTGGGTTTTGCTGAAAATATGTGAAGAATGAGGGCAAATTATTTTTACCCCACTTTTAAAGTGTTTGGATGGGTCGGATTAAAATTGGTATAGGTCCCATGAAATCCTGATTACAGGCCATAATAAATACTATGGCTCGTGGGTTGTGGTCTTGTGGTTTGTCTGAATCATAGTTATGGAAGATTGACATTTGTCGATTGTTCTACAAGTCGTAAATAGACATATAGTCTGTATGTTGGATCACAGACTCCCCCAACGCTTAGCCATTTTTAGAAATCTTACCTATGGACCATAAGACCTTTTATGGCATATATTTTTATCTATAGAATGTAAAGTTGGCTTGTGGACTGGAGTGCACAAAACTTGGATTTCTATAAGTGATTCTATGAGGAAGAGTACGAGTCGTAGTCTGAGAAATAGCTTGTCGATCTGGTCACAGAATCAACTTCTCTCTCTTTTTCAACATTAGTTTGTTGATTTAGCCTTGTTCCTGCACATCCTAAATAGAAAAAACTATTACCCTATAAGCCACAAATTCTTGAGTCGAAAATTACAAAAACAAATTGCCTACAACTCCAGACAGTGAAAAATAAAGCAAAAACACAAATGTTACTTAGGATACCTTTGGTTGCCTCTAAAGTGGTGGCTAATTTATTTTCATGGTATGACTTAGACAAATTGGTTACTCAGACATCACCAAGTACCCTGCTTTCATCCTCGGATCAGTGGGCCTCTTTTGTAGACTGACATATATTGAGGATGTCTTCTTTACCATTCAATTGAAACTTGAGTTGGCCTAACCCCATATCCACCAGAGCTCGCCTAGGATCTAGGAAGGATCTTCCCAAGATTATTGGGACTTCAAAGTCAACTTCATAATCCAAGATCATGAATTCAATGGCGAATTTGAATATATCCACTTTGACGAGAACATTAAAATTTACCCCCACAAGCTTCTTCACTATCCTGTCATCCATGAATAACGACATATTTATTGGAGTAGGGACTCCCAAGCCTAAGTTCTTCAATACAGAAAGATGCATCAAATTGATGTTGGCAACAAAATCACGTAATTCTTTTGCGAATTTGACATCTCCAATGGTGCAACTTATAGTGAATGCTATGGGATCTTTTCTATTACACCAAGGAGCTTCTTACTATCGTACTTCAATGCTAAAGCTCTTAAGAGAGCTCTTGGCTCACAAACCTCTTTTGCGCCATCAAGTCCTTATAAACTTTGCATACCCAGGCATCTTCTCCAATGCCTCAATGAGAGGGATGTTGATGGGAAATTGCTTCAACATGGAAATGAATTACTGAAACTTACCTTACTCCTCCTTCTTTTTGAGCCTCTAAGGGAAAGGATAGGCAGATATATATATGTGTTTCAACTTCAGTGGCATCACTACCTAATCACTCTCCCTATATTTGGTGCTAGCATCTCTACTTTCTGTATCCTTGCTATTAACCATCTTCTAACGAACCTTATCATCATCAACTGGCATCGATGGGTGATGTGCTATAAAAATATAGAACTTTTTATGCTTAAAACATGGAATTTTGTGTGTTCCTAACATCATATTTAGTATGTTTGATGTTTTTTTATGTTTGTTTTACAGAATATTAGGGTTGACACTATTTTATTTCGACAAAGTGTTCAAAGGTTGCTGAAGTTAAAGTCACACGAGACCCTTTATGGGCTTAGAGAATTCTATGAGCCATAACAAGGGTTTCGTGTGCAATTCTAGTGAGGGGTATATTTCTAAAGTCAAGTCTATGAACATGCAAATAAGTCATATAAGACTTTATGAGCCATAGACTTGGTTTTGTGCCATGAGGATCAGAATATGGGGATTTGCTGAAAGTCTATCAGACGAAACCCCCTACGGGCCATAGAGGGGTGTTATAAAATACAACCCCTGAATTGAAGTAGCAGTCCATGAATGGTTTATTACGGGCCATAAATTGTTATATGACACAAAGAGACTCGTAGAGCTTGATGACCCAGTTATTCTATTTCATTTTGATTTTGTATTTTAAACACTATAAATAGGTTTTTAGGCTATTTTTCATAGGGAACCATAGAGAATAAGTAGAGGAACATGATAGAGCTTTAGAAACACTTGTAGAATTATTTCATCTTTCGACTTTAACATTGTGTTTCTTATTAAAGAGTTTTGATTTCATGTACTTAATTCTCTTGTGTAAGTTCTCAATTATGTTATTCAAATTCATAAATCTTGCATTTATACTAATTCTGAGTAATTAAATCCACAACTAGGGTTATGGGAACCATAAAGAATCAATAAAGTAAAACCAGATAATTTGTAATTATTGAAAAGTCTGCATGTATGTATTAATTAATTCTCTTCGTATTGAATGCTTTGTAATGATGGCCAACATCAAAACTCAACTAGTGTTACTGACTGGATAAAGGTAGTAATGAATAGAAAAAGAGATTAATTAATAGGATTTGATTGATGTTTCTCATTAATCAATAGAACTGGGCTAAGGGAAGTTGTACTGGAACAATATGTAAGGGTTAGTAATATCACACTGTGCGGATGGACCAAATAACCTAGTAAAATTCACCTCTCGCCCGCCAAAGGGTTTGCTGAACTAAACTTACCACCCTACATAGTACACACCGGAAAAAAATTTGATTATCTAGTAATACCGAGTTGGTGAACCATGGGGAACACAATAGCCTAGTTCCTCTTCATACTAGTTTAATACTTGTATTAGTTTAGGATTACTTTTTATAGTTGTCATAAAATTCCCCCCTTTTGAGAGATAAGCTGGTTAATTAACTCGAATTGCATTGATTTCTTCTAGAGGAAGTGGGTTGTCATGATTTGCATTTTCATTCTCCTTCTAGTTCAGAGTTGCATTTGCCACATAGTTTGCCCATTATCTTGTGCGATCCTTTCTTAGTCTTCTCTGGATCTCTAGGTCAAAGAGGTGAATGGTATACCTCGACTTCGCATATTGGGCATACACTACACCAGTACCTTGAAAGAAAGCAAAGACAACAAAACTATAAAATGTGGAAAATAAGGATTAATTCCAAAATTACTTGAATTAGACAAGTCTAGCGGTATTACCAAGCAATGACGTAAAAATCATGATGTTGCCAAAGCTTCACCTCCTTTTTTAGGATAAAGTAGTTGTTGTCAAGATATATAACCTAAAAAGGGTTAGGGTCGAACCCATTGGGAATTTGGTAGCTACCAATTTATAGCTGAATTGGATCCTAATAAAGGGGTCAATCAGGATCCCTACTTGAACCTGCACAAAAGAAATTAAATCATTGATAACTCTTATAAGGCCGAAAGTAAAATAACAGATAACTCTAGTAACGAAAGGTAATAGAAATACCACCTGTAACCAACATTTAGATAACCTTCAAGGCCAACACTCAACCTCGTAGAGAAAATATATGCATGGTATGCTCGAGTAGTTTCATGTTAGGAGTACATATATATAGATGCAAATTCATGATAGTCTGGGAGCAAACGGACATCATATTGCCATCCTGTGGCCATTTATATAGTATACATTTGTATAAACATTTGGCAAAAAGGCGTCATACATCTGATTATATCTTAAAGTCCATACATAAGATACCATGTACGATATGAATATTGAATGCACATAGTAGGACATAACAAGAATTTAATATGATATGAATCTTGAATACACATACATAACATACCATGTATCATTATCATTGCATATATTCATGACTCGTGGGACCTGATATCTCTTTTAAATAAGTTTGGGTACTTAACTGAACATTTAAAATGAAGTCTTAACTATGAAAAAGTTCGTGAAGGTGCTTCACATAATGCTTATACTGGTTTCCACGCTAATTAGTAAAAGAAGGTATTAAAAGAATCAAGTTCCTTAGTAGTTTAAATAGGAGTATTATACTAGAGATTATTGGACATCAACATGTTACTTCCTAAGTGATTCATATATGGCCTTAGTAAGGAAGAAGGACTAATTAAGAATATTATATTCCACTCTTAATCTACCTATATTTTTAATGACACCACACCTAGAATAGCAACACCTCAAATATATGGACAGATAGTTAGGAAAATCAATAATTTCATATACAGATACTGAATTAAAATTTAAGCGAACGAACGGAATATTAACCTAATATCATAATGAAAATAATTTATTTTCCATACCATGTCCTTTTAAAGACTGTCTTTCTAGCAAAAAAATAGTAAAATATCATATTTGTTGTTTTGGAAATTTCTCGAATTTAATGCCAAAAGGAGTGATGAAGCTTAGCCTTAACATATCTTTCAAACAAATGCCCAAATGCCTGAAGTTTCTTCAGAAGAGTTATTCCTTATGTCCAAAGCTTCACAACCACTATATATACACTAATTATATATACACCTATATATAATCCATAATTGACAATTAATCGGCAGATTCACTATATAGCATTCATGCGAGGAAATGCCCATAGAACTTCGTAAAAACGTTCATTAGGAACTGGAGGAGTTGGAGATGTCTGTGACAAAGACTCCTCTCGAATTTCATCTTGTTGTCTCGCCTGGCTGGATATACCAACCACTACTTCTATTCCCTTCCCTTTACCTTTATTTTGCCTTGTTTCTGGCATACTTGCTGTACAAAACAATCTAGAATTAGAAACAACGCACCTATTATACTTCTCTCTATGGCACGATCTAAAGAATGAAAAGAAGTAACAACTCCTAAATGACACATAGCCTCCTACTTGTAAATGTGGTGCACAAAATATCGATAAACAAGATTCTACATAGACGTAGCTTTGTAGACTCCCTAGGACGATCCGCTCTGATACCACTTTTGTCATGCCCCAAGTCCCGTTTGGGCGGACTGGCACATGTTGCCGATAATGCCTGGGAGAACAAACCTGTAACTATGCACTTACTATACATATTATGAGGGGTTTCTACTTTTAGCATGTCTTAAAATAGATAAACAGTGATAATAAGCCAATAGGAAATGCATATGACTAGGCCGTTGGGGCCACGATGTCTAAAGTGCGAGACATGACTTCACTGTGCTTTACATAGTCTACAAAGCCTCTAAATAAAGAAGAACATCTGATAACTGTTGGGATAGGACCCACCTCAACTAACTATACAATATAAACATAAGCTCTAGACATATACAAAGCCCCGAAGCAACCTGGATCTTGGTGACAGCGGCTGAATATCCTGTACTCCTACTGGGGAGATCTACTAGCACCTGTACCTGCAGCATAAAATACAGGTCCCCCGTAAGGGAAGTCAGTATGAGATAATGTACCGAGTATGTAAGGTAGGATATACTGTATATAAAGTAACAACTCAAATGACACCATGCATCTGTCGAAGATCAGGGACCACCATTAGTTATACTGTGGAATCATGTACTTTAGGTCTCTTATATCACTTTACCTTTACTTTAAAATCTGTACTATAAAATCTATGCACAGCTGTAACAAATGACCAACTAATCAGTGGTAAAACTGTATCCAAATCATCCCTATGCTAGGTTCTTAATGAACCCCCTAGGGCTACCACCCGTAAACTGTATCGGGATCGTCCCTATGCTAGGTTCTCAATGAACCCCCTCGGGCTACCACCCATC
>JAABOM020060927.1:0-11447 GCA_011800125.2 Solanum clarkiae
AGATAACCTTCCCTTCCTCCAAATACTTATCTACAACATAGTAGGTGATAAAACTAGCATTAATATCCAATAAATACTCTTGGTAGCCCAATCAGGTAACAAAACAACACACGGGCAGCAAGCTTTTAATTAGCGACGTCAAGGCATTTTGTCCAACCATTTCACCTATAACCGTATTTTCGAATAGAAATTCTTATGTATATGTCATATCCATCTTGTTTCATCCTATTGAAAGTCTTACAACAGCCCAAAAAGTACAACACATCACAATTCCACACACTCTAAAAATGGACAACATAACGTTACCTTCCCTCGCTACATTTCGACGTCGAAAATTCCAAACCTATTCCAACTCTAACCAAACTATTCCAGCAATATTTACACATATAAACAGCCTTGAATCAGTCTCAAAACTGTAACAAATCAGTCATTAAATAAGTGAGACAATAGCATTCTATCCAACAGTCCACAAGTCCATACTAAGCACACAATTGCGATATCATATACTCACTCACTGTTATGGGCTGTAAAAGTGGTTAATCAGGCTTTTTACATTGCTACAATTCCAACCTTTGTTTAATGCATAAGTACTACTTCATAATAAAGCTATCCAACAGGAGAGAAACCTCTTAATTAACAAGAATATTGCATAAGAATCCTTAGCATACAAACTGTCTGGAATTTCCAGCATATGTGTGATTAACTTGTTTCTTTAGTTTTGATAAACAATCCATACTAGGTTCATAGGTAAATTTACTTACCTTTATATTTAAGGTTTAGAGCTTATTTAGGAACCCTTGTGAGGTTGTAAAGCTTGTCTTTCACCTTCTTAAATGAGAGCAAACAAACACCAAGAAAGTAGGTTTTTTTCTTGTCTATGTTGAGATGAATTTGTGTCCTGTTCTTATCCCTTTTTAAAGGCCTAGCTTAGATGACTTACTCTTGACTTTTTGACCATCTTAATCCACATATTTGTAAGCTTCTTATGCAACAGCTTGGCCCTTGAACTTGGGCCTAAATGCATCACCAAGTTGATGGGCTTGGGCTACCTATTTTTCAGCTTTCCCTTCACTTAATTTTGGGCCCAATTTGTTAAGTGTGTTGCGATGTTTCTGGGCCCTTTTTGCTATACTTATTTAGCTATAAATGTAGCCCATTTATGATGCTAAAATATGGGCCAAAGTCACACCCTTAACACGGACTTTATTCACAATTAAACTTGGACAAATTTGACGTCAAGCTTCGTCTCCGTTTAACTACCAAATTTAAGCTAAGAAAGTAGGTGACTCACCTACTTGTTTACTAAGTCCTACATGCACCTCAATTCTCTTACTTCATTTTAAGTCCATAATCTTCTCAATTCGATACAAAACATGTATTCACTCGACCATCTTAAGCGTTAGACGCACATATAACCAATTAATGTGAGATTTAAGCACTTTTTGAAAATTAGCATCAATTCGTCCAAACCATGTCATGTTTCATTTGCATTGTGCCAATATTATAAGGTGTGGGGTGTTACATTTTGCTTGTTTTTAAGTTCATTTTCATTTTGTGGATTCTTAGGTAGTGTTTTGATTGTGTGTTGATAGTTATTTTTAGCGATTGGATTGGTTGTATTGTGGAGAATAGTGTGTTGGGAGAAGATTGTGCAGCTGTTGAACAAAATGGCAAAATTACAGGGATTTGCATCTGAAGTAGTCTCTACGACCAGGCCTACAAGTCGTATTGCACTTTATGACTCGTAGTCCTATCTTGTGGAGAGTTACAATGATCAGGTAGAGTTGGCACTCCAACTATGAGCTAACTTTACGACTCGTAGTCCAAGCTGCGAGTCATAAGCGGGTTCATAGTATCCAAGTATGTTTTAAAATTTTTCCAAATATGAAGTGGTCTACGAGACAAAAATCTACGAGTCATAGACCAAGCTACGACCCATAATCGGGGTTTTATAGACTTGACCTGCTGAATTTTAACCACAACCCGATAAGGTATAAATAGGGGTCAAAATTATGTTGACCCTAATTTTAACCCTAATCACCACGCAATTAGCCTAATCCTTTTTCCCCTTTTATTTTCGACAAATTTTTTGGCACCTAAAACCTATTTCCAGCAAGAAATGCCAGCGGCTAAGGTTTTGGGCATGGTTCTTCTTATTTTTCTTTCTTCAATTCATCATCTCATATGGTATGTCCCATGGTTTAGTTTAACTTCAAAATTTTCTTTGCTTTGAATGGGTTGCCTAATTGTTGAGATTGAAATACATACCAAAGCATGTCATTGTTGTTCGTGGTGAAATTAAGAAGAAGGAACTAGGTTTTCTTTGAGTGAAATTAATTGTTTTAGCCCAAAGTTTGAATGGTTTTTCTGTGTTAGTATAGTTAGATGATCATCCTATCATGTTTCTTTGTTGATCAAATAGGTATTATGAGGGTATGAATGTTCAGGATTTGTAGGGTCATGGGATCAAGATAGTGTTTGGGTTATGGTGAAGTAGTTAGAATCTTGGGTTGATAAATTTTTGTTGTGCTCGTTGAACTGTTTCCCTAAATGACTGAGTATGTGTTTGCATTCTTGTTTTGTATGATTTCGGGATGGTGACCCGAATTTATGTTTGCATGAGTTGGGAAAGATTGACTTGAATGAGTATTCATTGATACATTCTTTGTTAATGCGGGTAAATATTTGCTTTGAAATGATGTTTGGGGAGTCATTCATATGCTTCTAATGCGAGTGCTTGTATGACTTGCTTCAATGATGTTAGGGCTATTGTTTAATTGTTTGTAAGGTTCATGTGGTGAGTTGAAGTGTTTCAGGTATCTGTTGCTTCCTCCTACGGGAGTCTTCCACGACTTGCAAATGAGTTTACGAGTCTTAATTGCCTCTCGTAGGAAGTGATAGTTACTTAAAATTCCTGAATACTCATCATACGTGACTTGCCTATGAGCTGTGGATCCCTTTATGAATCGTAGTTGGGTCTCTTGGACTCATGCCTGTTTAGTTTAGCTCCCTGGCACCTCATACAAACCAAGTATACGACCTGTAGCCATGGTTATGAGTAATAACTGCATCTCGTATGTAGTTCCAGTGTTTAATATTATCATGCACCCCTGGTTTACGAGATCACAATACGACTCTTAGTCCTCACTACGAGCCATATCTAGCTCTCGTAACAGTTGACTACAACAAATCCAAGTTATTTATCATACATTTTTCTTTTGTTCTTGTCTTACATTTGTTAAATTTTTGGGGCTAATTATGGTTTGCTTATAATTGTTTTCAGCTATCATGGCCCCTAAAAGTAAACTTCTAGCAATTAAAGCCCTCAAGAGGCAACTCAGAGACGAGCCTTCTGATACCGAGCACTCAGATGAAAATCAGACACAAGTTAGTGGGTCAATTGAGGCTTTTAATGTTGATCTAGATCTAGAGGTCGAGGTGCCTCAAACTAGGGCTGCTATAAGAACTGCTCAGACTCAGGTTCGAGATGATAGTCTCTTCCTGTCTATAGAGGAGGGCAATGGTGATGTATTTGAACAGAGTATACCTCAGATGACTCATTCAGGCATTGAGTCTAGTCCAAAAGAGGACTATCAGGTCATAGGAGATGCCCAGTCCTTGGTTGCCCTATCCACTTCTTCAACAACGGATCCTAGAATTAACCAATGGGGTGTCAAGGGCATGAAAAATATATTTGATGAGGGCCTATAGACAAAGGGGCAAGGGAAGATTGTACAGTCGGTTTATAAGGAGCCTCGACTTATTGATATAGGATTGAGCCATGTCCTAAGATTTGAGGACGCTGACACATGGGCTTAGGTAGTTGACTGCTAAGCCACCATACTTCATGGTCTTCTTAGGTAGTTGATCATTATTCTTAGTTCATAGTGTAGGAATTGAAGCCACCATACTTCATGGTCTTCCTAAAGGGAAGAAACCTCTCAGCATCTTAGATTGAGAGAGGTGTTAGTGAGAAGACCGTGGGTCGACATATCGGAGGAGATGATCCGCCATGTACGAGTTAGTCCTACGTACCGAGCACCAAGTTCTACAACTAAGTTCGATCGGGGGTTGAGATAGATTAGGACAACTATGATTGAAAAGGATACGACATAGAGGATAGAGCTATTGAGGTGGGTTGACGAAAATATTGCTGAGCATGGTCTAGAGCCTGCCTGGGTCACTTCACATTTAGAGTCTATTATGAAGGCTTCCCTCATCTTCACCGCCAAGTTTTGGTGGGCCATTGTTAGATCTCGCATCCGACCGACTTTTATGCATAATGTGCTTACATTGGAGCGAGAAGTTTTGGTAGCCAGCATCTTAGCTGGCTATGACATTGATTGGGCATGACTTATAGCTGAGCAAATTCATGAGTCCGCGCTCAGGACGAACACATGCATTCCATTCCTAATTCTGATCTATAGACTCTTCCTAGCATCAAAGGTGGAGTTATCACTTCATATAGATCCTGTAGTTGCGGCCCTCCACACTATAGATCCAATTTGATTAAGGTTGATGGGAACCTCGTGGTGTTTCTGAGGGAACAACTTCCTCCCATGCCCAAGCCATTTATGCTAGAGCCATAGGTTGAGGGTTTAATGACTGCCCCCACCACTACTCCAGATGCTGCTATTGATGATAAACCCCAGCAGCTGGAGGCACTCGATATTGAGCGGGGTTCCACTTCAGCTCCATCTGTACCAGAGGCTTCTACATCACAGATTCTCACACCGAGCATGGTGTACGTGTCCGCTATTACATTTCAGGCCATAGCGCTGAGGTTATCGCAGACTGAGGCTTAGTTGTCTCAGCTCACACAACAGTTTAGGCTAGGGGTCCGATAGACAGTTAAGGACTCAGAGGCTAGATGCAAGACATTCACCATTTCCACAATTGACAAGCATATTGCTATGGTAGATGCTTGCATTGACACATTTGAGGACTGAGTATAGAAAAGACTAGCTGAGGCCCGACCACCAGACTTGTCACCCATTCATAGGTCCTAGCAAAGTTTGAGGCTGTCTTGACTTCTTAATTAGCGGCTCCAGTTACAGTTCCCTAGTCTAAACCTTAAAAGGAGCCACTATTTGATCTATTTTCTTCGGAGGATCACTCATAGCCTTCCCGAAGTTAGTGACCTCTTGTAGAGGGTGATGATACAGAGGAGTGGCAAGTGCGTCAAAAGACCTCTAATGTTGATGATGAGGAGGCAAAGGATGAGCTGGGGCGAGTCATGAGGATGTCCAGAGAAGAAGAAGAGCAGAGACAATCCTAGGAGAAGGATAGACTAACGGGTATTAGGATAGACTAACGGGTATTATCTCATCTAGTTCGACCACTGCGCAGACTACCGAGACGGAGACAGATGATCAGAGGCAGCTAGAGACTAGTGCTTAGGAACCAAGATATGTTTGTTTTTGACCGCTTGTATTTATTTTTTATTTTGATATTGTACATTGAGGTCAACATACATTTCTTTCGATGGGGTGTGGGTAGCTTTGGACTAGGGTAAAGTCTGAGTAGCTTTTAGTCCATAACTACCCCAAATATTTATCCCGAGGTTTTCTTGGCTATGTTCTTTTTCCTCAAGGATATTTAGTTTTTGTTGAATCGACATGTGTAGGATGTCTTAGATACTATTTGTAGTATATGGTAGTTGAACTTACGACATGTATCTTATTTTTGATGTTTTATTAAATATTTTGAAAATTGGTACCCATCAAATTTTTTGAGTAGTTGTTATACTGCAACCATGCATGTTTGAATGATTTGGCAATATTTGTTCTGATTAAGTGAGGGAAATTTGATACGTGAAGCATGATCAGTGAGTTTTGTTGGCATTGTATGCAATGCTATGTGTGTGTGAGCGGATTTTGTTATGTTCTTGCATTGTTTACTAATTCAGAACTTGCCATGTTACTTTAAGTTGAACTGGAAAGTATATGGACTAGGAAGGTATCTAAGGCCCTTGTTCTTTGAATTAGTCCACTTTTTGCCTGAAATGACCAACCAAATGAGAAATTCATCCCTTGTTCCAAATATTTGAGCCTTACATGTACTATTTCTTTCTTAACACCTGATTAGCATAACCTTGTTTAGAGAAATACCTTGAGATTGTCCCTGGTCTATCCTTGAACATTATGAACCTTGATTTAGGCAAAAAGCCTAAGTTGAGGGTGACTACTAAAAGTGGCCTTGGTTTGGGGAATAAATATTGGGCACTTCGATATAGGCTAAAAGCCTAAGTTGAGGGTGGCTAGTATAGGGGTAAAATAGCCAAAATGAGGCGATGAGTTAGAATTAGAAATAAAAAGAGAAAAATCATGTACTGGGTAAAAGAAAAAGAAAAAGATTCCTTAGATGGAGTTGAACAAGCACAATAATGCGCGAAAGTGAGGGAAAAGCTGGAAATGAGAAGAAAATACCTGGAAAAGCTTGAGTATGAAGAAGAAAGGGAGAATAAGCTGGAAATGATTGAGTGTCAAGGTGAAGGTGTCAAAAAGCGTGCTTCAAGGTTGGCCTTTAGTCACTAATTGTCCAAAATGCCATAGCAAAGCCCTATGAACCTACATTACTAGCCTATAAAGTCCTAAACTGATCCTAGCCGAATTAGTCAAAAGTACGGGTCATGAGTATATGGGGAAGTCTATGGTATTTGTCATCATGCATGAGTACTATTTGTGAGAGTGAGTATGCTTGCACAGTCCCAAGGTTAATTTCTGAAATCTTCATTGAGTGTTAAAAGGGATTTTTTTTCTTGTGAGGTCATTTTCATTGCATTGTCAACATTTTACTTGTTCAGTGACTGTGGACAATTGATATTCCTTTCCTTGTCATAGTTGTATTGTCAGATACATCAATATGATTTGGTTTGCTAAATAGCTACATGAACTTGTTTTGAAAAAGCTTATATGGGTACTTGAGTTGGATTTGAGTATAGTATATTCCATTGGGTTGATTGTTATGTGCTGTTTTATTATCTCTTTAGATTGAGCCACCACTTTAGGATAAGCAACAATTCTAAGTTGAGGGTGTTGATGTGCTATCAAAATACAACACATTTGATTCCTTAAACTTAAGATTTTATGTGTTCTCAATACGACTTTTATGGTTATATGTGTTTTTGTGTTTGTTTTGTTAGGAAATATAGGTTGGCTTAATTTTTGGAAAAGTTGCAGATTTGTTGATTTTTGAGGATACACATAATGCTCTATAAGTCGTACAGGTGGTCTCGTATGTACTATCAGTGTTCAAAAGTAAAGTCTGAAAATTTAAAGTTCAGCTATGCGTTCCCCAGGTACAAGTCATAGTCCCTTCTACATGTCGTAAAGGGTGGTGTCGTAGCAAGTTCTAGTGTTGATCAAGATTTGATCAAGAAATGCAGATATGGACTACGAGAAGGCAATATGAGTCATAGACTAGACTACAACTCGTAGAGGTGTTTCATAGTAGTAAAGTCCAAGATACAAGATGCTGACCACGAAAGTCTGATTATGGTTTGTAGGGCACACTACGAGTCGTAACTGTGAGCAGTAGCAGACGCCAACCAGTTTTTCCAATTAATTTAGGGACACATTTATAAACACTATAAATAGTGTATTTGAGGTTTTTTGCAGTTTTTGATTGATTTTAGAGAGGGTTTTACAGAGAGACTTGGAGAGCGCGAATGTTGAGAGTAGTTTCTTAGGGTTTATCTTTGGAGACTCAATTTTGCGGATTAGACTCACTTGTGGATTCATTACATCTTTCAAGCTTGTGATTCAAAATACAAAGTGGGTTTTATTGTTCTTCATTCTCTTTGAATAAGTGATTAACTATGTCTTCCATATTCATTATTTATTTGTTTGCCCATGCTATGAGTAGCTAAACCCACAACTTGGGGTTGTGGGAACCATGAGAATTTAACTTAGAAAACCCGGATTATTTGCCCTTCTTAAGTTGGGTATTTGCATTTATTATCCATTTATCTTCATTTTGCATGCTGTTTAATGGTGGCCAACATAAGACCCTGCCAAGTGTCAAGATCCAGATCCAGATAGTGATGAATAGGAAAAGGGAATAGTTAACATAATTCGATGATGTGTTCTCTTTTAATCAAGCAAACCCGGCAAAGGAGAGGTTCACTAGGACAATGGGTAGTGGTTAGTTTGGCACGCTATGGAGGCTGGCGAAGTCCCATAGTGAAATTCGACCTTCGCCTTCAAAAGAGGGCTGGAAGAACCTAAATTATCGTCCTAAATGTAATGTCATAATTGAGAGTTGTGTTATCCGGGTAGATTAAGTCAGTGAATTATGGGAAACACAATTACCCAAGTTGCTTCCAATTTGATTTTTTCTCTATTTTATTAGTTTAGTTTAATTTTCTATGCATCATTGCAACCCCCCCCTTTTTAGAGAATCAAGTAGTTGATGTGATGTCTGAATTTATTATTGGTGAACCAATTTGCTAAAGTACTATATTCCCTGTGAGATTCGACCCTAACCTTGGTTAGTATTTTACTTAGAGGTATATCTTGAACATTTATCAATATCTAAAGTATGGGTAAGATTTTATGGGTACAAAATTGGCTCAGAAGTGCTTAATTGATATTTATTTTGATGGTTGGAATTTGGAAATTGGGTGCTCGAGGGTAGTATATAAGTATGTTTGATTGGATTTGGGAGGTCTAATGAATTGGTAGAGAATGATTTAGGAGGGTAGTTTGAGTTGTAGTAATTGGGCCATCCATATTTTCCCCAAATGGGTTCCAAGAGAAATTGATAGCCTAGCTAAGCTGCGTATGTTGGTCATTTCCTCTTCCGGTTCTTAGATTTTTCTTTCTAACCATAAAGTAAGAGCACCAAACTAAAATCCTTTTTCATAGGTCTTAATTCATTTGTTACCATTGTTGTCGGTCGCCTCTTTATTTTATGATTCTAACTTTGAGGAGTAGAAAGAGGTCATTTCGATCATGTGTGGTAGGCAAGAATGTGCAAACAAATCAACCTTTTGGGATGAGAAGTGACAAAGATAAAGTAAAATTAAACATCAAAGTCAAGTATAGTATTTGCACAAGAGAATACATTGATTTGTAAAAATAACCATTCTAAATGCAAGGAGCCTCATTGAGCCAAAAATAGGACTAAGACGACACATAAGTGATTCATGATAACTAATTGAAGCCTTAATTTGTTAATTGGAGTTTAGAGTTAAAAATAAAGTAAAAATAATAAATTGACTATTTCATTAATAATGACGGTTATAATTTTGAATGATAAATAACAAATATGAAATCTAAGGGACGATAGAGTAACAAATAAGAATAATCCTAAACTTCACACTCTCTTTCGGCATGGATTGAACATCATAAATATGCCAAAATGAATGAGTTAAATTTTTGAACTCCATTTTAAGAATATTGTAGGCTTGAATTTGTTATCGTAATTCACATTGGAACTATCACGACCCAAGCCTAGGACCTAGACGTGAAAAAGCAAATGGGGAACCCGAAGGGACCCCAATCAAGACTCTTAACATATTATTACACATCCTTGATCGTGGAAGCAATAAAATTACAACAATAGATAGAAAAGGGGGAATACGAGGCTAAGGCACATCTTTCATATCATAAAATTCAAAGAGTCAAGGGAGTAAAAGCTCATAGTATCATTACATAACTTGTCCAACAACACCTCTAAACATAGAACTTAGCAGGGGCCAAGGCAGGCAATCGAGCTCACCCTCATAGTCAAAGGCTTACAATAATGTAAAGAGAGTCTTTATACATAGCATAAGATCAAACACATTGTCCCCGAAATTGAGGACTAACCAACTTGCTTTGTAGAGATAGTACTAGTCACGAGGAGGATGAGGATGATAGTGAGGAGCTCTGCTTCTTACATGGTAACATCATATTGGCATAGAATATGCGTTAGTACGTTTTAATATATTAAGTATATAGGATGCAATGCAACAAGAGATAAGAAACATGATCGAGATGCATAATTAGGTAATAAAGGAACATATAGAAGTATGGCATGCATGAGTGATGCTTGTAGTAAAACATGCTTACATAAAACACATTACTTCTGTAGTAAGAGACCAACATTATGATTTTGTCACACCTTTCCATCTATGGTGATTGCGGTATCAACACCTCAACTGTTTGATGGTTCTCTCACCCCACCATCCATAGTGATTGAGGTATCAACCACTCAATTGGTTAATAGTGGTCTTACCCTGCCATCCATGGTGATTGAGGTCTAGCACCCCCTCAACTAGGTGTGGTCAACTTGCCACACTATAGATATTTTTCATGAAATCAACAATATATATTGTCCTTTCATCATCATAAAGTAACATAAGTCATAGGTCATGCAATGGATCACCAATAGTTCAAGAACCCTAAACTGGACATTTTATCGAACACTTGGTAAGTGTGAAATGCTAGTGTCAAACAGTGTCATTAAACAGTGAAATCTTGAAGTAAATCAATCTACTAATACTTGGTACTACCATCATAAAATACACATCAAAACCCTTCATCAAATCTCAAGATAGATCAAAGATTCATAGCTCAAAACATGCTTAAATAGTCATACTTTTACAAAACCCCAACATAGTTCGTATTTAAATTCATAATAGAAGACCCATAAGTAAACCCAACTTAGAAACATGTAATTTAGGTAACAAGGAAACTTGGGCACCATAGGTGAAAGGACCTAATGGTTGAAACCGACATATCTTAACCTCGGAGAATTCCTTGATGAAGATTTGAATGGAGACTTGAAGCTTGAATGAATTCCTTAAGATCCAGAAAGAGATTTGGCACTTGAATTTTGGGTGAAATATTTATCTAAGTGTTTGAGAGAGTATTAGGGAATATCTTGTATGATATGAAGGTGAAATATAGCTATCTATATGTACTTTTACTCATGGGAAGACATAGGCCCAACACCCAAAAGTCTTGGACAAAAATAAAAAATTGGAAAAAAATAACATAGTGGCGTGCCCTGGCCCCGTCGTGCCAGGGGTGCGCACTGCTCTCCTGAAATTGCAACTTGGAAAATTGAAATTGTGATTCGATCGCTCTAAAATTAGCATTAGACCCACTTTCCACTCTATTTTCCTCCTGATCATGAATATGAAGTTGGATTTTTGATATCATGCACGAATTTTGAGATATATGAAAATTACAATTTTCGGCACTTCTGAGGCACATTTTCGGGTACTTCTTGGGGTCGTTTCAAGAAACCTTATAAGACACACAACTATTTAGGCTCAATGTGAAACTTTTTGGCAACAAAAAAGAGTAACAAAAGAAAGAGTGGCACCAGGGTCTATCAATGCATGCACATCAAAATCAAAGATCTTTAATATATCAGTGATGATATCCGTCACCTTCCCAATTCTTTGATCTTAAAACTCTTCTGCAATGTTGCCTTGGCTTCCTGTATTAGTGTAT
>JAABOM020060928.1:0-11446 GCA_011800125.2 Solanum clarkiae
TCATGAATAGTCACTTTGAAATAAATTTATTGTCATATTAGTGATATGATTATAGATATTTTATTATATAGGGGAAAAATGGTAAAGAATCCTTTTAATTCCCTGGATAAATGAATTAGTATATGAAAAAATCCATTGTAATTTACAATTTAATTAATGACTACTTCATTATTTTTCTAATAAATAAATAACTTTCAATACAAAAAATAATTAATATATTATTATTTAATATTAAATTAATTAGATATTTAATTTAGTGTAGGGGCAAAATGGTAATCCGACTTTTCATCTTTGAACCTTCCCACTTTTAGTAATATATATTTGTTATGGTCTAACTTGTTATCGTATGCTAAATTACACTATTGTGTAAGAAGATCATTAGTCCGTCACGGTCTAAGTTGCTCGGACTCTCCGAAAATGTTTCCGTACCCATGTCGGATCCTTCAAATACATTATTTTTGGAGGATCCGATAAGCACCTGTCGACATTTTTGAAGAGTCCGAGCAACATAGGTCAGGATATATATTCATTTGTAATTAGTAAAAAATGTTTTTTATTTTGCAAAATGAGCCATTCCCTTTGTCATGATTCCATGATTTTATCTATAGCGTATAGATTGTAAGGGCGTGGTGTCCTAACTTTAGTTCGCAGTAGAGTAATTTAACATCATGATGATATTTAATTAGCCAACTATTTGTACTAGTTGGAAGTAGAAAACAAGCATACCATGCACCATCCAACAATAATTTTTTATGCTAATAGGACTCCCAACAGTAATTTTGCTTGCCTAAAGTACGGGATTGAGAAATCTGAGGCTAATGTATTGCATAATGCTTTGTATTAGCTGATCGAATTTACAAACTACATTATAGTGTATTTATACAGTTACTAGTCTACAGAACATAGAGAGAGTAACACTCCGAATACAAAGAGAGAGAGCTATACTTGAAACTTATATCTAACTGATCTTGTCTCGATCTTTAACACTTGCTCTCAAGCTAATTGGAGGTGAGTTTACCACTCTTACCTTGTCTCTAAAGAACATGAATTGGTCCTTTGCCAGTGCCTTAGTGTGAATATCACGTAGTTGATCTTTGGATCGAACAATTTGAGTAATTAACTGTCCTTGAGCTACTTCTCTAAAAAAATGATAATCCAATTCTTCATGTTTGTATCTAGCATGTAATGCTGGATTTGCAGTCATGTAGAGTGCACTCATATTGTCACAAAACAGTGTAGGAGCAGACTTAATGGATATTCCAATACCCTGTACAATGTGAGCTCAGCTGCTGCCGCAGCTAAGGCCTAGTACTCAGCCTCAGCACTTGACTATGCAACTGTGTTTTTGTTTTCGAGAGGACCAGGACACACAATTTGCACCAAGATAACCAGTGGCGGATCTAGGAAACCACACAAACTGAGTGAGGACTGAGAATTAAAACACAGACCAATGAGTAATTGTTCCCTTAACATATCTGAGTATTCTCTTTACAGCTTGGAGATGCATAGAATTTAGTTTTGTAAGCTTCCTACAATGCTCCTGCAAGTCATGCTTCTAAACTATTGGGACTTCCTTGCCATCTGTCATGTCTACTTTCTTGAGCAAATAATTAGCATATTTTCTTTGAGACAAGTGAATTCCATCTGGAAAGTATGTAACTTCAACACCTAGGAAGAAACTTAGTCGATCAAGGTCCTTCATGGCAAATTCAGTTCATTTGCTTTTGAGCTGTTACCTGTCACAATTATGTCATTTACTAGTATTATTCCTGCTGGACTGTGAAGAGTGAACAGAGATGAGTCAGTCAGCTTTACAGCATTTGAAGCCAATGTAGAGCAAATAAAAACTGAAACCAGGCTGTAGGAGCCTGTTTGAGACCATACAGTGCCTTTTTCCGCTGACAGACATGTCCCACATAATTTGGATCAACAAATCCTGGTGGCTGACTTATGTACACTTCTTCTGCAAGATTTCCATGAAGGAATGCATGTTTAACATCAAGTTGTCTAATAGACCATGGTTGAGTCACTTCTAGAGATAGAACAACTCTTACAGTAGTTGCTTTCACAACAGGGCTACAAGTTGTGAATAGCAGTTGAATCATGTGACTTCATTTTTGTCTTAAACACCCATTTGGATCCTACTACGTTCATCGTAGTAGCTCTAGGAACCAGAATCCAAGTCTCATTTTCATGCAGTTCTTGCAACTCCGCTGCCACCCAATGTGGAGTGCTAAGTGCGTCTTTGAGTGACTCAGGTTCACTAGGGACAATGTTTTTCCTAGTTGCAGATAATGAAGTATGAGATAGGTTTTTAGCTTTTGACCTGGTTATCATGACATGTTCTGTTGTGGATGGTTGAGATGGAGCCTGTCACTGAGGTTGGACCATAAAGAGCTCCACCTATGTTAGTTGCCTGTCTAGAGTAAAGTATTCAATTGTAGATCTGTGGCTTTGAAAATTTGATGACATTTTGTCTTATTGCAGGAGTCATTTTCTGCTCTTCGCAAGGACGTTGTCAATGTTCTGTCTTTCATGGAGAGGTTAAAGAATGAAGAAGATCAAATAGCTGTTGACTTAGCCGATCAACTTGAAAGTCTGAAATTTGTGCTAGCATTTGTTTGTATGTACGTCCAGCTTTCTTATTCGAATTTGGAGAAGTTTGCATATACAATGATTGCTGCAAGACAAGAGGCTAAAGATCTGCTTCGATCAATTTTGGATGTTGTTGACAACAACATCGGGCGTAAATACAATAACATGAATCATGTCCTTCCTAGCCTCATCAATAACATGGATGATTGTATTGGCTCGTGTCCGCTTTCTAAATCAAGTGCCACCACTACTGAGGAGCAGTTGAACTTCCTCCTCCTGAATATCCATCATATATCTGAGTATTTTGCTGAAAAGGCTTATTCATATGAGATTGTTCGGAATGTGTGTGGCAACATGAGAGATTTCCATGGGTTGATAGTGAATGGTTGCGTTGGCAAAAAGATCGTTGAATATGTCTTACCTCAGTTTCAAACTATGGCTGAGAGAGTTGGACTCTTCCTTTGGGATGAAACAATTAGTGAAGACTCTCGAGTCTTCAAGATACCACATCTACTCATGAAGATTATTCCGATTGAACTGGAGGTGATGCACATTTGTTATACAAACTTGAAAGCTTCGACTTCAGCAGAAGTTGGACGCTTCATTAAGAAACTCCTGAAAACCTCGCCGGACATTCTTAGAGAATATCTGATTAATCTACAGGAGCACATGGTAAATGTTACAACCACCAGCATATCAGGGGCTAGAAACATTCATGTCGTGATAGAGTTCCTGTTAATTATTATTTCTGATATAACCAAGGACTTTATTCATCATGACAAAGTGTTTGATCTGTTGGCTCGTGTTGGAGCACTTACCTGGGAGGTATCGAGTCTTGTTCGTTACTTAGAAGAGAAAGTGAGGAATAAAGAGGGTACCGGCCAAACAAATCGTGCAACTCTAAGCTTGCTGAAAAATATTGAACTCCTCAAGGAAGATTTAAAACATGTTTATCTGAAAGCCCCAGACTCCTCTCAGTGTTGCTTTCCCATGAGAGATGGACCGCTCTTCATGCATCTGCTACAGAGACACTTGAATGATTTGCTAGATTCCAATGCTTATTCAATTGCTTTGATAAAGGAAGAAATTGGGCTGATGAAAAAAGATCTAGAATTCATAAGATCCTTTTTTGTGAATGTTAAGCGAGGATCGTATAAAGATCTCTGGGCACGTGTTTTAGATGTGGCTTATGAGGCAAAAAACTTCATTGATTCAATTATTGTTCGAGATAATGGTCTCTTACATATTATTTTCTCACTTCCCATTACCATGAAAAAGATCGAGATTATCAAAGAAGACATCTCCAATTTACTTGAGATGATTTCCAAGAACGGGAGCCTCATTGTTGTCAACTCTCCCAAGAAGCCAGTCGAAAGCAAGTCATTGGCAACGGGTAAAATAATCGTAGGTTTTGAGGAGGAGACAAACTGGATAATTAGAAAGCTTACCAGTGGACCGGCAGATCTAGATGTCATTTCGATCACTGGTATGCCAGGTTCTGGTAAAACTACTTTGGCGTACAAAGTATACAATGATAAATCAGTTTCAAGTCATTTCGACCTTCGTGCATGGTGCACAATTGACCAAGAAACAAATGAGGCGAGGTTGTTGGATAAAATTTTTAATCAAGTTTGTGACTCGGACTCAAAATTGGGTGAGAATATTAATGTTGCTGATAAGCTACGTAAACAACTGTATGGAAAGAGGTACCTTATTGTTTTAGATGACTTGTGGGATACCACAACATGGGATGAGTTAACAAGACCTTTTCCTAATGTTATGAAAGGAAGTAGAATTATTTTGACAACTCGAGAAAAGGAAGTGGCTCTGTATGGCAAGCTCTACACTGATCCTCTTGACCTTCGATTGCTAAGACCAGAAGAAAGTTGGGAATTATTTGAGAAAAGAGCATTTGGAAAAGAGATTTGCCCCGATGAACTTCTTGATGTTGGAAAAGAAATAGCCCAAAATTGTAAAGGGCTTCCATTGGTGGCTGATCTGATTGCTGGAGTTGTAGCAAGGAAAGAAAAGAAAAAAATTGCGTGGCTTGAAGTTCGGAATAATTTGAGTTCCTTTATTTTGAACAGTGATATGGAAGTGATGAAGATTATAGAATTAAGTTATGACCATTTACCAAATCATCTGAAACCATGCTTCCTTTACCTTGCAAGATTTCCGAAGGACAGTCCAGTGATAACCTATGCGTTGAAAGATTTTTGGCGTGCTGAAGGACTTGTGGAACAGACAGAAATGAAGAGCGTGGAAGAAGTTATGAAGGTTTATTTGGATAACTTAATTTCCAGTAGCTTGGTAGTTCTTTTCAATGAGATAGGTGATCACCCAACTTGCCGGCTTCATGATCTTGTGCATGACTTTTGTTTGATAAAAGCGAGAAAGGAAAAGTTCTTTGACCAGATAAGTTCAATCCCTCCACCTTCTTCTTCAGATTTGATGCCACGTATAATGACCATTGATTGTAAAAGCGAGTTCTTTGGGCTTAACAATTTTTTCCTGTTCGGTTCAAATAAGATAAGTCATTCTGGTAAACACCTGTATTCTTTGAGGATAAGTGGAGACAAGCTGGACAACCGCCTTTCTGATATATGTCACCTAAGACATTTTAGGCTTCTTAGAGTGTTGCACCTGGATCCCTATTTTATCACAGTGAAGGATTCTTTGCTGAATGAAATATGCATGTTGAATCATTTGAAGTTCTTATGCATTGGGACAGAAGTTAAATCTCTGCCTATGTCTTTATCAAATCTCTGGAATCTAGAAACTCTCTTGGTGTCTAACATAGGGTCAACCTTGGTGGTATTACCGAGAATTTGGGATCTTGTAAAGTTGCAAGTGTTGTTCATGAACTCTTGTTCTTTCTTTGATTTGAATACAGATGAACCAATACTTATAGCAAAGGAATCGAAGTTAGAGAACTTGAGACAGTTGGAGAATCTCAAGCTTTCCTATTCGAAAGACACAGAGGATATTTTCAAAAGGTTTCCCAATCTTCAAGGGCTTGCATTTCGTCTCAAGGAATCATGGCATTATTCAACAGAAGGATATTGGTTCCCAAAATTGGATTTCCTAACTGAACTAGAAGACCTCAGAGTAGTTTTTGAAAGTTCAAACACAAATGTCAGATGGCCTTACATTAGGCCATGGGATTTTCACTTTCCCACGAGTTTGAAAAGTTTGTGGTTAGGTATGTTTCCTCTTTCATCCAATTCTCTATCAACAATAGCGAGACTTCCAAACCTTGAAAATATGACCCTCAAGAGCACAATCATCCAGGGTGAAGAATGGAACATGGGAGAGGAAGACACCTTTGAGAATCTCAAATTTTTGGAGTTGGATGAAGTGACTCTTGCCAAGTGGGAGGTTCAAGAGGAATCCTTTCCCGTGCTTGAGAAATTAGTACTGTCAAGACTTCGTGAGCTTGAGGATATTCCGCCTAGTTTTGGAAATATTTATTCATTAAAAATTATCAAATTTGAATACAACCATCAACTTCATGATTCCGCCATGATGATTAAGCAGTATGTTGAAGATATGACAGGTGAAGACAAGCTTCAAGTCCATGGCTTTCTGAAGCATTGATCGCTCTTACCCTGCGAAAATATGTGAGTAAATATGAACCTATTACTTCTTCCATTTTATTTTATGTGGCAGAGTTTTTTTGATCTTTCAAGATATACATTTGTAGATAAGGGCTGCTATACAACATTCGTCCTCGTTTGCGACTGTAAGTCTTAACGCGAGGAAAATAAGCTATGTTTGAATGTTGTTGTTGTTGTTGTTGTTGTTGTTGCAGTTAGCTCTACATGAGGAAACAAAAGCTATGGATTCCATTGAGTTAGTCTACTTGATAGGATCAGCCAGGAGGATATTGACATCAATGTTGAAAAATGTCTATAAATGTGTTTGATGAAAGTGTCAATTGAACTGTTTGTGAATGTTATATAGAATTTCAGAAACATTTTACTTGTATAAAATTTGACTAGATATGGTAGCTCAGTGGTAGAGCGCACCCATGGAGGGACTTGAACCTTCACGATTTTGAAACTCGATGGATTTTTCTTGTAACTATTCCATCCGTCTCATTTATGTGGCACACTTTTACTTGGAGAAAAAAAAAAAGAAAACTTTTGAAATTTATAGTCTAAAATAATTTTTAGATATTTGTGTAGCTAATAATCATTTCATTAAGGGTAAAAGAAGAATTTTAAAGTTAAATTGTTCCAGTTATAGTAAGATGATATTCTTTCTTGGACGGATTAAAAAGAAAAATATGTCACATAAAATAGGACAAATAGACTATGAGCATTTTGCACAAATCTCATACTTTTTGGAGCTAATTCCAACTAATACCAACTTTTTTCTAAAATTACTACAAATTCCTTTTTTATATACAAAAAATGAAACTAGTGATACTTGTCGAATAGGTAGGAGCATTAAGACTATGTTACATGGAGAAGTAGGTTTGTAATTTATATCAATAAGTGTTGCAGTTTTGTATCATTTCAGTATATATTTTTGTAATTGTTTAAAAGAGTCGGGATTATATAAAATTATGTAAACATAAGTTGTGTATTTCTGTAGTTTTTCCTAAATTTTAAGTTAATTTGTTGTTGCAAATATTGACATGTAGAATATGACTTTATCTTTATTTTCAACCAATTAATTAGTTCTTCAAAAGATCTATCAGACTATAGAGCGAATGATTTGATCAATAAAGATTCGATTCTTTCTTCAATATAGCATTGATTCACACCAATTTTTCTTTTTTAAAAAAATCATATATGTAGAAAAAGTATGGATATCATGAAATAGTTGAGTTGGATGCAAATCAAAAGTGTGTGTTATATAAATTATAACAAGTGAAAATGTTGATAGTGCAAATATATATTACACTATATGTGTATACAAATTATTTTGTTAAGGAATTTTATTTTCAAAGAAAAATAAAGAAAGAGTGACCAAATATAAGAAATTCATGAAACTTTAACAAGAAGGATATATAGTATCTCTTTTAGTGTGGAACATAACAGAGAGCTTTTGAAATTATTTTCCATTTACACCAAAGTCAAAAGAATAAAAATAGAAAAAAAAAATAACTCCATCAAATCAATTATTTTTTTTTAAAAAAAGTATTGTCACTTGATTAAATAATATATATCAATTAATTAAGTCATTATATTAATTGTGAATAAATATTTATTGAATAAAAATAGAAAAAAAACTAATATCATCCAATCAATAATATAATTTCTACCTTATCAAACTCACAAGCAAACACAAAGATATACATATATATATATTCACATGTTCTACAAATAATATTTAATATATTTCTTGTTTTTTCTCTACATACAATTAATAATTACTATGATTAATAATAATTTTAAATAAAAACCAAACTACTTTCATCATCAAATTTCATGTCCTCGTCGAGGAAAGAATGAACCCCTCCTTGTAAACTTGATTCTTCAAATAATTCATGTCAAACAAGAACCCAAACTCATCCTCCTTGCTACATTTTGAGTGAATTATTTCATTTGCTAGAACTTTATTTATCTCTTGTGACAATTGAATGTTGTTGCTTGATATTTGGCTTTGATGGATAGAGTTATTCCAGAAATTAGGCATGGTCGATGAGCGATATTGGCCGCCACCATAGGGAAATAACTTAGGCATGGTTGCTTCATGGTTGTCTATATTGATTGATGTGATACTAGTACTCTCATTGTTAATACTATTGATGTTTTCATCTTTAGTACTTTTGAAAAATACTCGATATAATACCCAATCTTCCTGTTTAAGTATGATAACAATATATAGTTAGTGAAAAATATACTTATACAATGAGATTACTTATAAGATACATAATGTTCTAGAGGCATTTAGCAAAACATAATAATTTTAACTCAGGTTGAGAAATTCATTAAATGTATGATATAAATAGTCCGTAGTCAAAATCTATAAACTTCTAATTCTGAATCCTCTATGCTATAATCTCTTTGTTCTAATATCTGTAGCACCGTTTGATTGTGTACAAAATTTAAGAAGTAAGAAAAAAGTTTGTTATGTTTACCAAACTAAGAAAAAGTTTGTTATGTTTATCAAACTGCCCTTATTAAGGTCATTTTATTGCTTATTTTTAGTTAACTTTTCTTTGCAAAATAGTGATCATAAGTGAAATCAAATAAAAATAATATAGAGATAATCTTATTAAATAGTTGTTAAAATAAGAAAATATGATATTATTTTTTGAGATGCTCTAAAAAAAATATGTGAAATAAATTGATACAAAGAAAATATAAACTTATATGGAATCTTGCTAGACACCATCCACTATTTTCAAACTAGCTAGGAGATTTCTAAGAAATTTCTTACAAAGACATATTTGTCACTTTGTCTAGAGACAATAATTTTACAACATGCCACATAAAACACGAGACTTTTTTCACTCTGTTTCTATATATGTAAACTAAAAGGTCCCCTTATGTTTCTTGGGTATCAATCCTTAAAAACCTTTTTAGACTTTGTAGTGTGTATGTTAGAATATGTTAACTCTAGTCTCAAAGTCAGAGTTTACGTTTTATGTACTGACAATTTAATTATGAATATTTTTATACCACCATTACGATTCTTATAAAACAATCACGATAGTATTATGAGTTAAAATTTAATTACCTTAGGAGTTTATGTTTTATGCACTGTCAACTTAATTATGAATATTTTTACATCACCATTACGACATTTATAAAATAATCATGATAGTAACTAGCATGTTATTACGAGTTAAAATTTAATTACCTTAGGAGGTATATGAGGAATTTCGAAATGAAATTCATGCATTATCCATCTAGTTTTAATCCCTTGTGGAGCTCTATTCTTGTAAAAAACCAAAGTTTTTCCCATGCCAAGGAGTGCACCTGTTTGAAGATCAAACATTGTTCTATCTTTGCTAGTAGCTTTCCAATATCCAGAAATTGTAGCCCTATTTGTTCGAAAACAAGTCGCATATTTTCGATCTCTAAAGCTGAAGAAATACCATTTTTGAGTTCAATTTTGCCACCTCTACGTAAAGTATAACATAAAATTAGTACAAAAAAGAATAAGGAATAATAATAGACAACCAAGAAATTAAGAAAATAAATTTGTGACAGAATATTTATGACGAGGGACTAGATCATCATGATAAATGACGATTTTGTAGTGGAATTCATATCAATGTGGAGGACAAGCATGCTTTTTCTTATAGGTTAAGTTTTTCAATAAGATGGTAAGATGATAAGTTTAACATGACAACAGAGAAGATAGATGTCAGAATATTAATTATAATGATGGACTAGATCATTTCAATATATGATGATTTTGTGATGGAATCCATATCAATGTGGAGGACGAGCATGCTTTTTTCTTATAGGTTAAGTTTTTGGATATGATGATCAGATGATAAATTTAACATGACACCAGAGAAGACATATGTCATCACAATTTCAAGTCTCAACTTACACTATGTATTATCAGAACAAACTTTCATGTAAGTGCTTAGCTTATGAAAAAAGAATCAAGCATGTACGTGAAGGTTGAAGGCGTTGATGAAGACATAATAAAGTAACAAAATTGTATTATTTTTTAGAGTTTAAACTTTTAGATGAAATAATCACATGGTACTAGGTATGTTTCCTCTTTACCAAAAGCTAGAAAAAATGGAAAATTATTTAAAAAAAAAAAAGTTTTAAACTCTTTTTTGGTTTGGTTGTTAATAGTAGAATTATTTAGATGGTGAAAAGTCCATATCACTCACTCACCTAATAAAAATGTTAAACCATCAATAAAATTATTACATAGATATTATATGAATTAATTTACTTATAATTACTTTCTAAATGATAAATTATTACATAAATATTATTGATTTATATGTTAAGTGCTCTCATGTAGTTTTGAAAATGATCAAATGTGAAGACACATACATACATAAAGTCTCGAATTTGAGTTTTGTATGAAAATAATTTTATTAAAGAATAATTTTTTTCTTTAAATAGATTTTACACACTGTAAATTAAAATCTCAATACAAATACCAACACATATTTTTTTTAAAAAAAAAACAAAAGTTGTCTGACATTAAAATAAGAAAGCTTTAAGCAGAATATAATAAACGCATCCTTTTCTTTGAAGTTAGTGTGTCCACTTAACTTAGGAAGGTTCCTTCAAATTAATTTCAATTTTTAAGGGAAAAAAATAAGAGTATTAATATAATAAAATTTTAACAAATTTTAAACAAAAAGAGAAATGGATACAAAATCATAATTTTTAAAGTCTAATAGAAAAAGTTTGCATAATAATTAAGAGTAATTTAAGAGAAAGAGTAATCACTATAATTAATCAAATCAATAAATTTTGAATAAAAAAAACAAATAAAACAAGAAAAAGAATATACACAATTTAAGGAGAGGGGGAAAATATTTATCAAGAACGTAAACAACAATATCAATCTCTCATCTTGCAATCGAAATTATTAATCGAAGCAGTAAATTTTGAATACACATATGATTGACGGGAAAACAAGAATATGAAGAAGAACAAGCTGACAAATATAAATTATGAGTCGGATCAATAAGTTCTAAATATGTAAGAAAAAGAACACGGAAAAACCTTTTATTTGTGTTTAAAAATGATCAAAAAATAATTTTTCAAGAACATAAACAAGAAGAAGAAGAAAAGAAGAATTGACATAAAGTGGAACCCTTCATATCATGTAATTGAAATAATTAGTTGAATTAGTAAATTTTTTACACATAAATATCAAAAAAAAAAAGGGGGGGGGGGGGGGAAAAAAA
>JAABOM020060929.1:0-11444 GCA_011800125.2 Solanum clarkiae
TATACTATGTAAAGTAAAAGTGAAGTCATGTCTCGTACTTTAGACACTGTGGCCCCAACGGCCTAGTCATATGCATTTCCTTTGGCTTGTTATCACTGTTTATCTACTTTAAGGCAATCTAAAGGTACAAACCCCTCATAATACATATAGTAAGCGCATAGTTACAGGTTGGTTCTCCCATAGGATCATCCTCTGGCTAGGTTATACTCAACCCCTTGGGGCTACCACCTACCAGAACTGCATATCTTATCTTTCCATTACCTTTGAGATTGTTCTTTTGGTAGCCATAATATTGGAGCTGTAAAACTGTATATGTAACGTGTGACATGTAGACATTCATACAAGACAATATGACAAATAAAAGAGTACACTAGATGAACAATTAAATGCATATGAAATGGTACAACTTGTGAACTTTATTTGGCAACATAAACCATGTAATTTGGTATTCATGTATGTAACCAGATTTGAAAATAACTATGTCTGGAATCATATGAACATGTAAAGGAATGGTGACATCATTTATAGTCGTGTCGGAGTTGGTAAGTGCCTTTATGTGCCAAGGAAGGATCTATATTTCATGCCAAATGATACGAAATCAAATAACCTTACATACCTCGTCGTCGGACCTATTTACTAACATGAAATAACCTTCCCTTCCTTCAAATACTTATCCATAATATAGTAGGTGATAAAACTAGCATTAGCAGCCAATAAACACCCTTTGGTAGCCTAATTACATAATAAAACAACATATGGGCAGCAAGCGGACAAGTTAGATCTCAAATTAGAGAATGTTACTCTTTGTGAAAAGTTGAATGATGAGTCAAAGGCTTATCTGAAAGGGAAAGAGAAGGCTATTAGCTTACAACTTGATATTGAGACTAGTCTAAATTAGGTTAAAACTAAGCTAGCCATGGCTCTAGAAAGAAATGTTTAGTTAGAGAGGGACCTAGTCTGAGTGAAAGAAGAATTGTCCAAATCTCTCAATTGGACTATTTCTTCTAAGATGCTAGATACTCTGACTCATTTGGTGTCTAGTAGTAAAAAAGGGTCTTGGGTTTGTGAAGAAAAATATGTCTCATACCACTCACAATGAAAAGGTCAATAGGTTTAATCAATTGTTGTGTACTCACTATGGAAGAGATGGTTATTTAAAGACTAACTATCCTGCACTGAAAGACTATGAAGATCGGTGGGCAAGATATTTTCAACAAAAGAGAAGATGAGAGAGACCTAGTCCTTGGGTGAATTCTCAAAATAGATCCAAACTGAAAAAAGAGGCGCTACTCCCCGACAAGAAAAGTGTTAATTACCCCCGTATCTGCATGTTGAAAACTAAGATTAAATGTGGTTCCTAAGACTCACAAGTAAGCTTTTGCAGGTAAGTGAAGGAAGCAACAGCTAATGCTGGTAAATAGATAGCGGCCACCCAAAGTATATGCCTGGAGACGTTGATAGCTTCCTTTCACTCAAAGAACTTCATGGTGGTGGTGTTTCTTTAGAAATGCAAAAAAGGGAGACATTCTTGGTATTGGAAGGATTGGAAAGTCTGCAGATCACTTAATATGAAATATCTATTATGTGAATGGACTGAAGTTTAGTCTGTTGAATGTATCCCAAATCTGTAACAAAGGAAATGGAGTGAAATTTTACTCAAAAGATTGTATTGTCACCAACCTTGACTCAAAATAAGTGGTTCTTGTGTCAAAAAGAGTGAAGAACATGTATTCAGGGAAATGATCTTTTATGTCTAAGTGCTCAAAGTGAGAATGCAGAACTTTGGCACAAAAGACATGGCCATGTCAGTTCCTCATTACTGAACAAACTTGCTTCGAGGGACTTGGTTCTTGAACTACCAAAAGTAAATTTAGCAAAAAACAAAGTGTATGAATCATGTGTAAAAGAAAAGCATGTCAGATCCTCCTTTAAGCAAAAGAAGCAGGTGAGCACAACCAGACCACTGGAGTTGATTCATATAGATCTATGTGGGCCAGTAAAGATTCAACATAGAGGAGGCAAGAAGTATATCTTTGTGGTCGTGTATAATTATTTAATGTTTACTTGGACTACTTTATTAAGGTCCAAGGATAAAAACCATGATGAATTTTTTTATATTTGCTAAGATGATACAGACAAAATTGAACAATAAGATAGTAAGGATCAGGTCCGACTATGAACTAAGTTTGAAAATGCAAAGATGGATATCTTCTATACTAAATATAGAATACTTCACAACTTCTCAGCTCTGAGACCTCCTTAGCGAAATGGTGTCATAGAAAGGAAGAACAGAACGTTGGTCGATATTGGTAGGACAATGTTGATTGATTCGGGACTTCCAAAGAGTTTCGGCTAAAGTTGTAAATATTGATGCTATATGATGAACCGGTGCTTGATCAGGCTAATTCTCAACAAAACACCCTATGAGCTACTTAACAACACGAAGCCTAAAGTGAATTACGTAAGGGCTTTTGGTTGCAAATGCATTGTACCTAAAAATGGCAAGGAATATTTGGGCAACTTTGATGCAAGAAGTGATGAAGGTGTTTTTATTGGTTATTCGAGTTTAGACAAGGCTTAAAGAGTTCTCAACAAAAGTAAACAATGCATTGAAGAAAGTGTCCATTTGATTTTTGATAAGTCTGGTGAACTTGAAAAATTGAAAGATCAAATGAGGCTAAATTTGAAGAATTGTTGCAGTTCCACAGGAATGGTGTCAATGCTGATCAAAATAGAGGTAGAAACTTGGAGCAAACTAACATTGATATTGATGTTACAAGTGATGTAGGTGTTCCTAATAGGGGATTTGGTCTTCTACCAGATGCTAATAGTGAACAAAGCATTGTTGAATAACTTAAAAACACTGATAATAGAGAGGTTGATACTAATGATGAGGAAGAAAATCAGGCTCCGATGTAATGACCTGGTTGGCCAGTTTTGTGCCTATCTTTAGAAATTACTATCTTATCCTTCTGCAAGTTGCTTTGAATCTATTTTGAACTATCTGTATCGTTAAGACTGAAATCCTGAGTTTTAAAAGTTAAAAATATGAGTTTTTGCATTTTAGGAGCTTAAGTTATTGAAAAGTAAGTTTTTGTACCATTCTGAATTTTGAGTGTCGGATCAGAGATCCATCAATGCCATTAGCTTCAGAATGTCAAAATTGGTTTACAAGAAGTTACATAACTAAATTTGAAGTTAAAATGAGGATTTTAGGCCCAAAGTTGTGTATTTAGTTTTTTGCAGAACCAATGTTTGATGTTGGTCAACATTCGGAATTCGAAAGCTCGGATCAAAATTTCTACAGTTCCAATAGTTTTTAATGGTGAAACTAACACTAGAAATTGTCTCTTCATGATTTCTAGGCCGAGAGCAGTTTTGGTATTTTGAGTTTTAAATTAGTTTTATTGAGTCGCATTGGTAAATGTGGCGAGGAGGCCTTGAAATCGATTTCTGATGATTCTGTTGAGCCCAGATTATTAACTTGTTTATGGTATGCATATATATTTGGTTTGTGAAATTCTAATTCTAGATGAGTTCCGAGGGTCCGTTCTGGGTTGGGGATTAGGCATTGCTAGTATATCTGATATCTAG
Organism: Solanum clarkiae; assembly: GCA_011800125.2. NCBI lineage: Eukaryota > Viridiplantae > Streptophyta > Magnoliopsida > Solanales > Solanaceae > Solanum > Solanum clarkiae. The sequence continues at coordinate 3,595 of JAABOM020060929.1, forward strand.
TGCAGGCATATCTCTTCACCATATTCGCGGAGAAGCCTCTGTGTTCGTGGAGGTTTGGATATTTTTACCCTCTGCGTTCACTAAGGATCGATCCGCTTTTGTACAATATTTGAACGTGTGACCCCCTTTCTTGTTTACTCTTCGCGTTTGCAGGTTGGTATCCACTATCTCGAAGGTTATTTTGGTCAACATTCATCGTGTTCACGGGACCCTACCTACGTTCGCGAAGTACTTTTTATAGCTGAACAGTGTTAAATCTATAATTCTCCTTTTTTACTCTATTTTCGAACTATCAATGCCTTTGGGGAGATTTGAAGGAAGATTTTTTAAAAAGTATTTTGCATAAGTGTTTTTAACACTATTCTAACTATTTTCTCTCGGTTTTATCTTGAATTTGTCTCAAATTTCTTGATTTTGAATGTCCAAAATTGGAGATTTTTTGTCTCTGTTTTTTAAATTTTAAATGGTGATATCTCGTTCAATTGAACTCAATTTTAGTGAGATTTTTATCCACGGACTCCATTTTTCATGTAGAAGTTGAGTTTGAAATCAATTTTTGAATTCAAAAACTTTTGATTTTAGTTCTAAAATTGATCATTTTGTTCCTAAGCCTAATTCATCTCAATATGAGTATCAAAATGCACCTCTTGACATGCAGTACCTATTTTAGATAGCATTTGATCGATTATGGGATCGTTTAGAGGATTTAAGTTAATTGAAAGCTTGTTCAAGTGCAGTTGCGGCATCGAGATAGGTTCGGCTAACCTTTTTGGGATAGGATATGAGTTATTGATCATGTTTACATAATAATTATGAGAGTTAGACTGACTCATGGGTAATTGTGATGATATGATGGAATGTTGATGAAATGTGATACCAGTTGAGTCGAATTATGAGTATATTGTGATCTTATTGATAAATTGAGATGAAATCTTGTAAATTGGGATAATCTGGGACAATAATGTGGTAACATGAGACTTGTTATACTATGTAGGTAATTATATGATAATTGACGGTTGTTGAGATACTTTCAAAGGTATGTATAATTTGAGATGATTGAGGTCTGATATTGTGTTATGCTTGTATCTTTGGGACGAATGAGGTCCGGTATTGTTGATATTCTTGGATCTTCTTATAATTATGATATTATGAGACATGTCCAAAATTTGGGCACTGGTTGTGACACTTGATATTATTTTGTATGGTTATATGACTATATAAGATTCAAGTATCAGTGGTCGTGTTACGATGCCGGTTTATATGTCTATTTTCGTATCTGTGTTGCATCATCGACTTCCATCTGTTCCATGTTGCTTTGTGACATCCCTTGACCCGTGTATGAGCAAGGGTAACATGCTCCATATTTGTACAACCTATTTGACCCAAGCAGGAGGCAAGGGTGAGATTTACACTTCATAATCCCTTGACCATGGGCAGGTGGCAAAGTTGAGGCATTATGACATTTCCTTACCACAATCGGGTGGCAAGGATCGGATACAATTGGTTCATAGGTTAATAAGTTCTATGCATTGTAATCATATCTTTCATTGTATCATATCATTGTGGATCATAAAGATTGTGTCGTATAATTACTTATATTTATTGTGCACGAACCTCTTTGAATGCAGGTGTAGAATGCTTCATTATAACATACTAATTTTGATTTCTCTGAACCAATCGGTTGAACCTATTGGGTACATTTCAGTGTGCTCACCCTTACTTTGTTTCCATCTTGCAAATCAAGCACAGGAACCTGCATAGGGTAGTAGATCATTCTACCTAAGTTATTATCCACCCATCTAGATCCTAGCGGTGAGGTTCATGTTTCGAGTCGTCGTGGATCATTGAGTCTTCCTTTATTTCTTCCATTTCAGACTTTATATCAGATATTATAAGATAACTTTGTATTTTCATTTGAGACAATCATATTTACTCTTCAGTACTACGTTAGATACACTTGTACTCATGACTCCAGCTTTTGGGCATTTCTTATGTTATATTGTGGTTATTTCCACTTTACCTTGTTCTTCTTTAGTCACGATCCGATTTTAGATCGTGAAAAGTTTGGTATTAGAGCTTTAAATTCATCGAGCTCGTGATTCAAGAGAAGTGTGTCTACTAGAGTCTCATGGATTAGTGTGTAGATGTCCACACCCATCTTCGAGAAGTTATGGGGCACTTAAAGGAAAGCCCTCCACATCTTGCCTCTATTCATCTGTTTTTTATATTAACCACTTTAAAAGTGTTTAACCTACTCCATCTGTGCAGATGTCAATTACCATATACCGACTGAGAGAGCATGAGGCAGGTGATGTGGATTCCACTCTAGGTCGAGGCAGAGTTCATGGTAGGGCCAGGAGTCGAGGACATATTAGAGGGAAAGCTCCGGCTCGAGGACAGACTAGATTGGATTTTCCAAAGCCTGCTTATGAACCAATAGGCCTTACAAATCCTATTCCACCACCCTCAGCCAAGGATGCTACAACCTCGATTCTAGAGTTATTATTGAAGGTATCGGCTAGATTGTGCAAAGTAACTCCCGCCACATCTGCTATTGATGTACCAGTTTCAACAACACTGATTAGTCCTTCTATAGCTCCATCTGAACAAGCTATTATTTATATGGGTCCTTTTTCAGTTTCGATGGATTCTTCAATGACCGATATGGTTCTGCCCTTGACATCTAGGCTGAGTTCGAGCTTCAAGTTACAGAGTTTGGCCATTACTTTATCTATTGCACCGCCTTTATTTATAGTGCTACAATCTTCTGCCAACCCATTCATGTCCACAGCGGAGTAGTAGAGCTTTGAAAGGTTTGTACTGTTGGCTTCTCCGCAATTCGATAGCATCCCCGGTGATAGATCCTATGAGTTCCTATCAGAGTGCCAAGACTAGTTATGTAAACTAGTTATTCTTGAGTCACATGGGGTTGTCTATACTTCATACTAGTTCACTAGCCTCACCAAGGAGTGGTGGAAGTCCATTTTAGCTCGTTGACCTGTTAAATCTCCAGCTATGACATGGCAGCAGTTTACAGGGGTATTTCTGGAGAGGCACCTGCCATGGCGCCTTCGGGACTACCATAGGTATGAGTTTAGTAGAATTCAGCAGGTTTCTGTGTCCCTTTCTAACTATAAGCCCAAATTTCATATATTGTCCAGATATGCTTTGTCCAGCATACTTACCAAGTTTTAAAGGATTCAGCGCTTTGCCAAGGGATTGGCAGGGTATCTTTAGGAGGCTACAACTTTCTTAGTTCTGGATGGAGGTACTTTCCAGAGTATAGTGGATCATGCTCGCATGATAGAGCACATCAAGCATGTTTGACATGGTGGCAGGAAGACATTCCATCAGCATGGTCAATTTAGTGGACCTCCGCCATGTGATAGAGGGTTTCAAAGATAAGGCCATTAGGGTCGGGCAATTCAGGCAACTCTTCCAGTATTTGACAGTGGTGACAAGTCTAGGCCTACTCAAACAGGTCATGATAGCTCTCTTGGTTTAGACAAATACGGTGGAGACCCTAACGCTTGTTATGTTTATGATAAGGTTGGGTACTTTGACAACTAATGTCCACATCATGTATTCCTTCTCAACCTTCAGGACATCAGACAATAGGAAAAGGCACTTCTCAGGGCATGAGGGTGGTACTTGAGGAGGTTGTGGTACCTAGAGAGATAGAGCCCGTGGAGGCCCACAAGCTAGTAGTGGTTGTAGAGTTTTCTTTGTTGTTCTAGTTAGAGCGAAGGCAGAGGCTTCTGATGTGGTCATCACATATATGGTTCCAGTGTTCCACCTTTTAGCTTCAGTTTCATTTGATCCAGGCTTTACTTATTCCTATGTGTCAACCTATTTTGCTTCTAATATTAGTATTATGTGCGAGCCACTTGCCAAGCCTATTTATGTTTCCACCTGGGTAGGTGAGTCATTAGTGGTGAATTGGGTACATCGGGGTTGTATTGTGACTTTTATGGCGAGAAATACTATTGCTGACTTGATATTGTTAGATATGGTGGACTTTGTTATGATATTAGGCATAGATTGGTTGCCGCATTATCATTCTACTCTTGATTGTCATGCAAATACAGCAACCTTATCATTCCCAAAGTTTCCTTAGTTGATATGTACTAGAGCACCTAGCTCCTATCCTAAGGGTGTTATTTTTTGTATGCGTGCTTGTCGGTTGATGGAGAAAGGAAGCTTGGGATATTTGGCTCATCTTCAGGCCTGTGTTTGGAAGACACCATGATTAGACACCACCAGGATTGCTAGGAAGTTTATGAATATGTTCCCGACTGACTTACCAAGTGTTCCTCCAAACTGTAATATCGACTTTGCCATTGATGTAGAGTCGGGCACTAAGCCCATATATATTACTCCTTATTAGATGGCTCTGACTGAATTAAAAGAGTTGAAAGAACAATTGAAAGATTGAAGAAGGGATTTATTCGTCTGAGTGTATCTCCCTGGGGTGCTCCCATATTATTTGTCAAGAAGAAGGATGGCACAACGCATATGTGTATTGACTATCGTCAGCTTAACAAAGTGACCAACAAGAAAAAATATCCTTTGCCTCACATTGATGATCTTTTTTACCAATTGCAGTGTGCCTCGATATTCTTTGAAAATGATCTGATAGGTCGAGACTCTAATATCCCGAAAAAAGCTTTCATGACCCATTATGGGCATTATGAGTTCATAGTTATGTCATTTGGGTTGACTAATTCCCCAACTATTTTTATAGAGTTGATGAAACGAGTGTTCAAACCCCATGTGAACATCTTTGTGATTGTGTTCATAGATGATATCAAGGTTTATTCCAAGAGCTAGGTTGATCACGTTCAACACTTGAGGACCATACTTCAGAGATTGAGGGAAGAGAATTTGTATACAAATATTGCAAAGTACGAGTTTTTTCTTGAGTCTGTTGCATTCCTCGAGCATGTTGTGTCAAAGGAGTCTACTGTGGTTCATCAAGCCAAAGTGGAAGCTATTCGCGAGTGGTCTAGGCCTATTTATGTGATTAAGATTTAGAGTTTCCTTAGTTTAAGGGGGAGGGAATTATCGTGTAACACCCCACATCCTATGTGTACTAGTCCTACGCATATGAAACATGATATGATTTGGTCAAATTAGCGCTCATTTTTAAAAGTTCTTGAATCTCAAATTAGAGAGCGATATGTATGTCTAACGTTTAAGAGGGTCAGGGTTACATAAGTTTTAAGTCAAATTTAGGGGATCACGGCCTTAAACAAAGTGAAATAAGTGAGGTGCTTGTAGGACATAAGAAGCTAGCAGGTGAGTTAACTACTTGCTTAGCTTAAATTTGCTAGCTAGACGGAGACGGGGCCCGATGCTGAATCTATCCGGTGTAACTTTAGCCTGTATTTTAGCATCATAAATGGACAATACTTACAGCCCAAAATGAATAATAAAAGGGCCCAAGTACATCACAACCCACTTGACGATTTGGGCCCAAACTAAGCTAAAGAGAAAAAAAGAAAAGTGGACAGCCAAGGCCCATCAAGTTTGAACCCATTTAGGCCCAACTGAAAGGGGCAAGCTATTACATCACCACCTTGATAATAAAAGGTTTAAAATACACAAGAAATTCAGCCAAACTTGTCCCTTTAAAAGGGCTTAAAAGCAGCACCTTTAAGTCATTTCAACTTGGAAAAAATTGGACTTTTCAAAGCTTTCTCTCTACTCTTTCTTAACTTTGCAAAGTAGCCACAAGAGACTTTTAGGGTTCTTGGAGAAGCCCTAAACCTTGAAGGTAAAGGTAATTAAAGATACTATGTGTTTAGTTAGGTTTTTTCATGAAGAACAAGAGAACTAGGTTGCTTATACTTGTGCTGAAATTTTGGACAGCATATGTTCCAAAGATTGTTGTACACTTTTCTTGTTTATTTGGGAGCTTTTCGCTTCTTGGTTGGATTAATTATGAATGGTGTTGTTGTTCTTAATGAGTTTTAGTTTTGTAATGATGTAGGAAGGTCGTTGCACTATTTTGTTCTGCATAAACGATCGATTTTAGTGTGTTATCCTAAATGAGTTGTTAGTAGAAATTGTGAGCTGATTGAATGAGGACAATTTTCTCATGTCCTCCACCTATTTTGATAAATGTTTTTGGACTATTTTAGGACTACATTTATGTGTAAATATGGTGGGGCTGTTTGGTTAATGTTGGAACAAGTTTGGGATTGTTGACGTCAAAATGTAGCGAAGGGACGTAATGTGATGTTGTCTACTTGTATGTTGTGTATAATTGTTATATATAGTGCTTTATGGACTGTATTGATACTATTATGACACAAAAACAAGAAGCACATGATATGTATATGAGAATATATATTAGAAAATACGATTAGAGGGGGAAAGATTGAAAGAATACGCTCGGGTTGATAATTACACGCTTACTGCCCATGTGTTGTTTTTTTTAAAATGAGATTGGGCTGCCAAGATGTGTTTATTAGCTTCTAAAACTAGTTTTATCACCTACTCTATTGAAGATAAATATTTGGAGGAAAAGAAGGTTATTTCAAGGTAATAGTGAGGTGATACAACAAGGTATGAAAGGCTACTTGATTTTGTATTATTTGGCATGAAACCTAGATCCTTCCTTGGCACATAAAGGAACTTACCAACTATGACATAACTAATAATTGTGTCTCCACTCTTTCACATGTTCATATGCTCCCATACACAGTCATTTTCAAATCTATATACATACTTGGATACCAAGATACATGGGTTCTTGTTGCTAAATAAAGTTCATGAGTTGTTTCATTTCCTACACATTTCATTATTTGTGTAACCTACTCTTTTCATTGTGGTATTGCCTTGTATAGTTATTTATGTATCACATGCTATATCTATGGTCCTACTGCTCCAATATTATGACCACCAAAAGAATCATCTCAAAAGTAATTGAAAGATAAAGTATGTTGCTTATTGATGGGTGGTAGCCCAGGGGTGGAAGAATCACCTAGCATGGGTGGATCCCATTATGAGGGGTATCTCAGGGGTGAAAGAAAAGTCTAGCATGGGTTGATCCCAATATTGATTTACTACTGATCAGCTGGTCATTTGTATTACATGTTGTGCACAGATTATACAGTAAATAAAGGTAAAGTAATAAAAAGGACATAAAGTACATGATCCCACAGTATGACTAAAGGTGGTCTCTTATTCCTACACCAATGCATAATTTAATTCGAAATCTTACTTTATATACAGTACTTCCTGCCTCACATATTCAGTATATTATCTCGTACTGACATCCCTTATAGGGAACCTGCAATTCATGTTGCAAGTACAGGTGCTAGTATCTCTCCCCAGTAGAAGTACAGGATATCCAGTTGTTATTACTAAGCTCTAGGTTGCTTTGGGTCTTTGTGTGTCTAGGGCTTATATTTTTGTATTGTATGGTTAGTCATGACGCGGTGCCTGACCCGACCCTTATCATATATTATTCCTTATCTATAAGCTTTGTAGACTATGTAATAAAAGTGTGCTCATGTCTCATACTTTAGACATTGTGGCTCAACAGCCTAGTCATATGCATTTTATTTTGGCTTATTATTATTTTCTACTTTATTGAAAGCATGTTGATTGTGGAAACTTGTTATAATGCCCATAGAAAGCGCATGGTTACAGGTTGGTTCTCCCGAGCCTAGTCGCCACCGCGTGCCAGTCCGCCTTAATAAGACTTTGGGCGTGAAAAAAGTGGTATCAGAGCGAGTTGCCTAGGTTGTCTACAAAGCCGTGTTCATGTAGAGTCTTGTTTATCGATGTGTTGTGCACCACATTTATAAGCAGGAGGCTATGTGGCATTTAGGAGTTGTCAC
>JAABOM020060930.1:0-46093 GCA_011800125.2 Solanum clarkiae
GTATGCATAAAGCCATTTCTCCAGCAACAGCAAGCTTAGCAATACAGAGGAAAATGAACTGCTTCTTTGTTTTTGATAGCCTTATTAGTTCTTTTAACAACATGCAAAGCGTTAAGGAACTTACATTACCTATGGTGCCAATGCCCGCCAAGGTAATTCCTATCCAATCAATAACATTCATGATCTCCTTTAAATAAAAATGGGAAAAGACTGAAAGTATAGCAAGTCCACAGCCAGAAACTGGTTGAATGACCGATACCTGGAGTATGTCACTGAAAGGGTAAGTGTGATGATTCGAGTAACTATCAATAGAAGAAAGAAATTATGTTTAGGGCTTTCTCTAACAATGGATTTACTTTCAAACTATCAAGTTCGATTTCCTAAACATGCATGAGAGAAAGCTTGCTGGAAATGCACTTACTGGGGCTAGAGATAGTGCTCGCAACATCAAGACTGCTCCAAACAAATCCATAAGTAAACCAAAAATCCATGCCTTGTTGAAAGCATAAGCTTTGATCACCTGTAGACAGAGATCATGAAGCTTTTGCAGTAGTAGTGTTTCATAGAAGAAATGTGCCGAGTTCATAAAATTAAAGGTAAGCAGGATAGCTTCAAGGAGGCCAACATGACCTAAACAAAAACATAAAGGAGAGAAAGAGATGATTCTGCAGTAATACTAGAGATAGCCAACCACAAGAACATTCACAGCTATTTCAAATACAATAATCAGCATTCACATTAGATAACCTCAATTAAAGACATTCTTTTTGTGTTTTGGTTGATAGTACCATTCATTTAAAGACATTTTTTTACAACCATGGTGTCCAAGCTGGCCTTCTGGAAACAGCCGCTTTATGTTTTTAAACATAAGGGTTAGGCTGCGTACATCCGACCCCCCCTCACCCTGCAATGAGCGGGAGCCTTTTGAGGCACTGGGGTATGTTGTTGGTGTCCAAGCTGGCCTGTGCACACCTAGACTAACTTCACGAGGACCTTTGACTTTCACAAGCACAAGTATCGAGATAACTCCATAAACCAATGCTTGGACATATAGATAGAAATTAAACTTGTCTAACGAGCCAAGCTTATCCAGAACTGGATCAAGTAAAGGGGACAAGGCTGGGGGACACCATAACGAACCAATCCCACATGAGGAAATTGGCCAACCGGTATCCTAGCTTAACCAGTTACCTGGACCAGCTTGGTTCAACAGTAATGTTTTTTAGCTTTACAAAAAAAGAAATAAAAAAATAATTGTTGTAAACAGTCCAAATGGAATAGCACCATTGCCAAATGGACAGAATTGCAAAATTAGCCCCTTTTCATTTATTATTTAAAAACTAACCCCTCCCCAAATTACCCATTTACCATTTAGAAAATCTATAAACAACCTCCATCCCCTCTTTCTTCAATTCTTTCTTACCACAGAACTCTCTTATTCTCTAATCTCCATCTGAACTATCTCATTTCTCTCTCAAAGTATTGCTCCTTACGTCCCATATCCCTTTCCTTTTAATTTGTCCCAAAAAAATGAACGTTACTATAATTAGACACAATTTAACTTTAAAATTTCCTGTTCACCTTTAATGAAATGATTTACAGACACACAAATATCTAAGCATTGTTTTATACCACAAGTTTCAAAAGTCTTCCCTTTTTTCTTAAGCACCGTGCTCAGTCAAGCTGTGCCACATAATATAGGCCAGAAAGAGTATCAACTATACGCTCTCTCAATTTTTAATTTTATTTTTATCTACAATTTATGTGATAAATCAAAAGCAGAAACAAGCGACAGAGAAGTCTGCCTAACCCAAGAAGTCTTTCAGAAGAAAGGAAGGACTCTGGTACCAAGATGTTTCCTATGTTCGTTCTATGTATTCTATCAGGGAAACAGTCACCTATTCCTACATTGCAAGTTCACAGCACAGCCCTTGGGACTTTTTCTCAACATCACCTGTCAAAGTTGGACCATGCCAAAGCACACAGTTGATTGATTCAATTGTTGGAGCAAAAGAGGGGGGGAGCAAGACTCAAAGGAGATGGTGCAAGTTGATACCATCATGAATATGGTCTATGTGGAGAGAGTGATGGAAGATGTTTTGAAGATACATCCAATCCATTCACAAACTAAAATGGAATTGTTTAGTACCTTTACTTTTTTGGTGTACACAATTATGTATAATGGATGTAGATCAAACTGTAGTGTTGATAGGAATTTTGTAATTTTTTGTGATGAATTTTGAAGGTGGACGACTCTTCTTGAGAATTTGGCGCGATCTTGTGATCTCTCTCTCTCTCTCTCTCTTAACAATTGTTCTCGCCAGTGACCCGGCAAGCACTCTCTCTGCCCTTCAACATTCTCTCTCTTCACCCACTCTTTCTCTCTCCTAGGGTCACAGAAACCGACAGCTTTTTGATTCTGTGAAACGCATGTCTTACAAGTGTCAGATGCAGTTTTGCAGCGGTTCAGTAAGCGGTAGTCTGGTCTCAAGGTTGCTGGTGGGACAGTTTCGAACTTTGTCCAGGGGATATCTTCCATTTCCCCTTGATTTTATATTTCTTGGTCACATTATTCCCTCGGTGGCTATTATTTCTTGTTCCTTCTTGTTCGATTTCTGCCATTTGTTTTACTTCCATGTTTAATTTCTGCCCTCTGTATTCTGCTTTTCACCTATTTCTGCCATTTGTCCTCTACTCGTGCTTAATTGCTGCCTTCTGTTTTCTACTGAACTGTTGAATTTTGCCTTTTATTGCTATTACTGCCTTCTGTTTTCTCTTTTCTTGGTGTTCATTTTTTGGTTCAAATCCTGCCTACTATTCTCTATTTCTTGTTCGAAGTCTGCCCTTTGTCTGCTATTTCTTTGTTTTTTTCTTGTCGTATTAGTTTAGTATCAATTCCTGCTTGTTTTAGCTGATATTTGGTATATGTGTCTCTTGTTGCGATTGTGTGTTTCAAGTTTCCGTATTGTTGCGTCGCTCACTAAGTTTATACATTACATTGTTTTTTGCTTTCTCCCAATTTTAGGATCAGAAGTTTTAGTATATTCTTCTCTCGTTTACTTCTTGCCTAGTTTACTTCTATCTAATGGCTTTACGTAATAATGGTGGACTAGAGTCATGTCTTCCTTCTAGGCCAGGGACGAGGGGAAGTAATGGTAAGTGGGTTTTGGGTTTTCCTAAGCATAAAATAGGATCGTGGAACATAGGTTCGCCATCGGGGAAGTCCATAGAGCAAGTGACAATTCTCAAGAAGAGGAGGATGAATATAGCTTGTGGCCAAGAGACCAGATGGATAGGTAGCAAGGTTCATGATGTGGACAGGTTTAAGTTATGGTACTCTGGAGGTTCGAGAGATAGAAATGGAGTAGGTATTTTAATAGATGATGACCTTAGGGATCAAGTGGTGGAGGTTAGGAGGATCAATGATAAGTTAATGATGATTAACCTAGTCATTGATGGGCTTAATTTGAACGTTATTAGTGCCTATGCGCCTCATTAGGGCTTAGACGAGGAGGTCAAAAAGCTCTTTTCGGAAGATTTTGATGAGGTAGTGGAGGTATACATGACACCAAGAAGATTTTCATTGGTGATGATTTTAATGGCCATACAGAAGAAACCTCTAATGGCTTTGATGATGTGCATGGTGGCTTTGGTTGGGAGGAGGGAAATGGAGGTGGGCCGTCACTTTTGGACTTTGCTAAAGCTATTGAGTTGGTAATTGTTAACTCGTTCTTTCCTAAGAGGGAGAACCACTTGGTTATCTTTTGTAGCATGATAGCTAAGACTTAGACTTCTTACTCCTTAGAGAGGGTGATAGAGGTCTTTGCAAAGATTGCAACGTTATTCCGAGTGAGAACCTTACTACCCAACACAAGCTTAAGGTGATGGACTTGGAGATTAAGAGAGATAGGAGGAAGAAGATCTTTCATGACCAACCGAGGATCAAGTGGAATCGCTTGACACCTTCCCTTTCTCAAGAAATCGGGGAGAAATTGAGTGGTATGGGGCCTAGAGCACCATGTGTGATAGAACTACTAGTTGCATTAGGGAAGCAGCTACAAAAGTCTAGGCGTATCGAGGGGTGAATTGGGTGGTCATTGAGGAGATTGGTGGTGGGACGAAGAGGTCCAAAGCAAGTGGAAGCAAAGAAAGTTGCTAATATAAAGTTGGTGGAGTGTGTAGACAAGGAAAAGAAGGTTGATCATGCTATTAGCAGGATATGTAGGGGGAGAGTGACCGGACACGATGAAATTTTGGTGAAATTCTAAAAGAGCACAAATAAGACAGGTATGGAGTGGTTGATGATTGTTCAATATCATTTTTAAGACGGCAAAAATGTCCGACGAATAGAGGTAGAGTACAATGGTTCCTCTATATAAGAATAAGGTTAATATCCAAAATTGTAATAGCTATAGGGGTATCAAGTTGTTAACTACACTATGAAGATTTTGGAAACAATGGTAGAGGAGAATAAGGAGAGGGGTGTTCATTTCTGAGAATCAATTTGATTTCACGCGGGGGCAATCAACTACTGAAGCCATCCACCTTGTGCAAAGACTGTGGAGAAGTATAGGAAATGAAAGAGGGACTTTCATATGGTGTTCGTTGATCTTGAAAAGGCTTATGATAAAGTCCCGGAGGCTAAAAGTGTCCTAATCGTCTATATTGGGATAATAAAAGACATCTACGATGAAACTAAAACTCGGGTTAGCATAGTGGGGGGAGACTCGGAGCACTTTCCAATGGAGATAGGGCTACATTAAGGATCGATTCTTAGCCCTTTTTGATTTTCTTTGGTGATGGATGAGTTGACGCGGCATATTCAAGATAAGGTTCCTCGGTGTATGTTGTTTGCAGACAACATAATACTGATTGATGAGACACAAGACGGAGTAATGATAGGCTAGAGTTTTGAAGACAGAAGTTGGAGTCCAGGGTTCAAGTTGAGCAAAACCAAAAGAGAATATTTAGAGTGCAAATATAGTATTACGTCACATAGAGCAAACAAGGAAGTAAGGCTAGCCTCACAGATTATTTCTAACAAAGAAAGTTTTAAGTATCTTGAGTCCATAATCCGAGGGAATGGGGACATCGACGATGACGTCACAGAGCATTGGGGTGGCATGGATGAAGTGAAGGCTTGCCTCTAGAGTTCTGTGTTATAAGAAGATCCTACCTAGACTTAAAGGTAAATTCTACAGAGTGGTGCTTAGTGGAGTGTTGGTCTGTCAAGCACTCACGTGTTCAAAAGATGCATGTTGCAGAGATGCAAATGCTGAGATGGATGTGTGGGCATACGAGAAGTGACAAGATTAGGAAAAAGGTTATTAAGAAGAAGGTGGAAGTGGCATCTGTCGTAGACAAAATGAGGAAAGTGAGATTGAGATAGTTTCAATATGTGCAAGGGAGGTGCACTGACGCCCCAATGAGGAGGTGTGGGAGGCTAGTTATTGGGGATTTCCAGAGGGAAAGAGGTAGGCCAAAGAAGTATCGGGGGAGAGGCGATTAGACAGGATATCGGACTTCATCTTACAAAAGACATGATTCTAGATAGGAAGGATTAGAGTAGAGGGATGGGGGTAGAGGGTATTTAGCCATGCGAAGATTTAGGCTTGTTAGTGTTTATCATAGTACTAGTCATGCCCTTGCTCTTGCCACATGTTGTTATTGTATCTGCTTTTTATTGTTGTTAGTGCATAGACTTTGCTTCTTCATTTTTTTTTTCATTTTACTGGATCTGTTGTACTTGAGCCGAGGATCTCTTGAAAAGAACCTTTCTATCTCCACGAGATAGTAGTACGGTGTGCGTACATTATACCCTCCCCAGATCCTATTAGTAGGATTTCACTAGTTTTTTGTTGTTATTGCTGAATTTTGAAGGTGGCCAGCATATCCTAATGCTGAAGAATACAAACTTACCATTTCTCAAAAAAAAAAGACAAGGAAGTGTAATTGAGCAACTGTCTGAGTTCTGAAATTTAATTTCATTGTTTCATTTTCAAGTACTCAACTTATACCAAATATTCCATCTCTTTCTCTCATTCAGTATATTTATTATTGTACATTTAATTTTTTTTATTTTGTAACTAGTTTTCTTACACTAAATTTCCGATGTCCTATTCATGATCACTAATTAATTTATTAATAAACTTTCCTTAACAATACTTAGCTAACTATAACTATCATTTTTTCCTAACTAATTTATTCATATCCTATTCTTTTTATGATTTCCCGGAAACGGTCGCGCTATGTTTTTAAACTTAGGGGTCAGGCTGCGTACATCCGACCCCCCCTTACCCCACAATGGGCGGGAGCCTTTGAGGCATTGGGGTAATGTTGTTGTTGTTGTTATTCTTTTTATGATTTTGAAATTTCGAGACTTTTACTTGACCAACTTATGTCAGGAAGCTCGTTAAGTTTCAATTCCATCACCAAATACTCAAGTAGGCTAGTTTACTCAAATGAATTTTTTTATCTTTCAAAGCAGTGTAAGGGAACAATCAGAGTACTTTGCAGAAGAGAGGTTTCATGTTAACTAATAAATGATATATCTGTGAAGAGGATCTGGAATCAGTCAATCACCTTTTTATTCATTGCAAAGTGGCTAAGAAATGTTGGGAGCTCTTCCTAAACAGTCAGAGTAAATTGACTTCGTTGCTTGTTATTTATATATATATAAACATAGACATCCATGTAGCAAATCCACTTTCAGCATGCGATAAACAATCTCTCATATCAGACATACATGACAAATGGCAGTCACACAAATGATATTCCAGCATTGCAACACCAACAACTATGCTTCAATTTCAAATTAGTTGAGCTTGGATTTACATTAATAGACAAATCTCTAACCCCTCACCCAAAGAAGGAAAAAAAAAAAGAAGACTCCCTGCAAAAACCAACTAATATAAGTGCACTAACCCAAGAAACAGAATCATTACCAGATATTTGAAACACATTTCCATACACAATATACAATAACATAACGAGTCACCCATAACCGAGATTCCTTCAAAAAATAATCAGCTGAGAGAATCAGAATAAGATAAAGCAGTCGACGAAAAGAAATTGTACATAGGAAACATAAAAAAGAATTGAATCCAATCACGAAAATAACGACTCCCATAGAAAGGGGAAAGTATAGCATATACCTTAAGCTTGAAAGATAAAGGAGGGAGAATGAGGGTGCCCTTCTTCTGCAGAACTTTGCCGATATTGTTACCGGCCGTGGCGGCGACCGTCAGGCAAATTGATTCCCACATCTCAGCCCCCGGATGTTTCTGTCTCCTGCAGATCAATAGGAGATAGGATTAAAGGATCAAAGTGTTAGTGTTTTGTTGATTGCCAAGATCTCACTTGGTTTTGATTTGGTAGCTTCAGATTTAAGGCTTATATTCGCAGAATAATTAAGACAGACCTTTGGGATGCTCTTTTGTTGTTAGAGCGTACTTTCTCATTTTTATTTATTTATTATACTATATACTATATATATAATCCTTAAATAATGCAAAATACATTAAATACGTCTAGAGTTATTACTATAATAATTTAGCATAAATTGCATTTGCTCAATACTTGATCCAAATTAAATCTCACTAGTATATACCTGCGCTATGCGTGGATAATACTAACGATTATTTTTAATTATTTTAAATTGTTCTTATTTTGTTTAAACTTGTTAAATTATATTATTTCGATTATTGTATGATTTGTCGATGAAATGTTGTAGTCCACTCCCTCAATCCCTAGCTCCCCTCCCCTTTTCCTATAACCAACTCTATATGTTAATTAAGACAACAATCATGCGATTATCAAGTAACTTTTATATTTTATATTTTTTTGGGCTTAATTTAGTGTTATTGGGAAAAAATGACTTTGGTTTCGAAAATATGATTTATTACTTAATTGATTAAGTATAAACCAAACTTTCAAAATTAGACAGAGTCGCCACCTAATTTTAAAGATAATTAGAAAATCAATAAAATATTTAAAAAGATTTAACAAAAACAATTCCTTTAAATGCCAAGAAAAGAGTTTGGGTTCACATTTCTACTTTGAGAAGGTTTTACACACTCGAAATGGCCACTAACACGCGATTATCGGAGATTAGACAATTTTGACTAACTTTGGAAGAAAATCGTTTAAAAATGACTAAAGCATATCTTTAGAAAATTCTAAGTGATTTAAAACCTTAATTACATTTCAACCAATTGAAATATCAAAGAAGGAAAATTCCACATTTTATTTAAGAAACACTTAACTAATAAAAATTCTACGAGTATTTTAAAAAATCTAAAGCAAAACACCTTGTTGGATAAAATCAAATCTAATCAATAAAAGAAAATAACATAAATAACTTTGATAATGTTGGAAAAATTAATTAGATTAAAATAAATAACACCAAGTTAAAGTTAGGGTTAGACAAATAACAAATACTTCAAAGTAACAAAATACAAGAAAGCAATTAAAATAAGGGAAACTTACGTAAATATACTAGATTAAGAAAATATTTACCATTTATAGCAATAACAAATTATTTTCATTGAATTGTTATAATACATTTATATTGAATACATGGTGCACTTTTAACACAAGTATAGATTTATCATAATATTTGCTATAAATGGTAATAAATAAAAAATATCACTAAAATCAGTAATTATTTATTAAAAAAAATCTACTTAAGTAGTTTTTTCTTAAAATAACAAATTGGCTTGGCAGGCCCAAATTCAAATCCTGTCCTATTCTAAAGAGAGGGCCTGTCTGGCCCATTAACTCCTTGCTTCTGCTGCTCTGGCTTTGAACTTTTGGCCCTTTACTTTCTCCCTGAATTGTTGCGTATACACATGGTGTATGTGTTATGTATATCAGTGTATAAACACTGATTTCCCTGCTTCCAAGACCTGTGTCCAGCCTTCCTTTCGAATAAAGAGGCTGGCTCGAAATGTGGGGATAAAGTCCAAAATGGACTCAGATTGATATATCCATACAAAGAAGAAAGTAATAAGGACTAATCATCTAATGACAATGAAACTAGTCGACCATACTAATTAGCCTGTATACTTTATTTGCAGAACAAAATAAATAACCAAAGAATGTAAATTAAACTAATTTTCTGAGTCCTTAATCAAGAAGCAAGCACTTAAGAGCAAGAGTCTTCAACTTCAACGTAATAACTAAAAGAACACAAGTGACAATCTAAAAAAACTTAAGATCCCAAACATGTTCTGCATTCGAAATAACATGCAGTCCTGAAGGACTTTAGAAATCAAAGAGAATGCATCATAAGGTCATTTATTTTTTTAAATATTACTCAACCGGAAAAGTCTGAAACTACTTAAGATGCATAGATTGAAATATAAATGTAGAACCAATATTGAAACAAGAGCTTTGATGCATAATATGCACACTCAAGTAAGAAAACTTGACTTTCAGTTTACATGAGTGAAAGCAACATTCCAAGAAGAAGAAGATGCAAGCAAACTCAAATAAATTAAAAGTTCAGTAGAAAACCAACACACATACATGATAGCAATATATAGAAGAGTTAACAATGTTCCTCGAGGGATTAAAAGCCTCAGCAGAGAGTGAAACATGAAATAAACGCATAGATGAGGATGTATGCAATCTTAACATTTGAACATTTTAAGAACTTATATGACGATCCATGACTCAAAACCAACATCAATATAAAACATAACATGCTAAATTTTAGACACTAATAGACAAGTTGAACTCAAGAACGAACTAGAGAAAGTTACAGGTTATACTTTCTAAAAAAATAATGAACTTGAAACAGATAACATATGTAGGACAAAAACACAGAATCAAATCAACTTAAGAGACCAGCCGACATCTCATCTTCACATCTAGATTAGTAGATAACCATTAGAAGCAAATACAACTCGAAGAAAACTAAAACAAAATGACAAACAAACAGCTCGATATATTCTCATGCTTGACAGTAACAGTACTAAATCAGAGATGCAAGATAAGAATAAGCGTGAACTCAACCAAGAAGCATGCATTCACAGGCTATCTCAGAATAGCACAAATGACCCCATATCAGAGACTTAAACTCTTAAAAACAAAGAATGGGAAAGTGAACTATCTTAAGATGTAACAAGATATAGCAATAAATCTCAGTAAATGTGCATCCAGCGTTAAATCAAAATAAATTCCAGAAATCGATTAAGAACAAGAAATATGATATTAAATGCTCTCAACTCAGCAGAAACGAACATGACATAAACATTAGCGCAACAAGATAGCTCCATTCATAACTACATATCAATGTTCGAACATGAAGAACGCAGATAAAACTGAGAGTATTACCTTTATCGGAGCAGCGAAATCGGGACCTCAGCGAGGTAGGAAAAACCCTTAACCACCAACAGAACATGTCGTGTATTCCCTAATTTTGAAAAAAAAAATCAAGCTTTCTGGTTTCCCTATAGGTCTATATCAACCTGGCTTTTTAAAAATTGATTGAAGATTTCATAGGGTTTTTCCGATTAAGAGCGGCTCCTAAAAATTCTAGTGTGTTCCTTTTGTGATCAAAATGAATCTCTTTTATAGTGAAGAAAGAGGGAATTTATATGGGACGATTAGGGTAGAAAAGGGGGGAAAACCAAGGTCAAAATTGGAAATTTTTCTGGATGAATTTCAAATTTCAAACTCCCAATACCTGGAGGATAAGAGTATGCCCAATCTATTGGAAAATACTCAATGGACAAAGGTTTACAACCATCGATTGAGAGGCGAAGGGCGCGACAGAGAAGAGATGAGGACACGTTGCAGTGAGAGAGGGACATGTCGATGGAAAGTTATTGAGGGTTGTCGGGTGTGCTGGAATTGAACGTTGGGGATCGATTTTATGTTATTGTTTGTTGAGTCACACAGAAAAAAGGAGAAGGAGAATGTCATGTATGTGAAGAAGAGAAAGAAAAGGATTTAGGGGCGTATGGGGTCACACATTAGTTATATGTTGCATATATTAGTGTATGTATAATATGTTGACTGAAAATAGAGGATTAGGATGGGTCTAGGGAATTTGGGTTGGGTTTTTGAATTGATTTAGGCCAAAATTGGGCTGACCATTTGGTCTGAAAAATGGATTAAATAGGTAGGGGAAATTGGTCTAAGAATTGGCCAATTCAATTGCAATCTTTGTCAATTAAATGTAATCAAATTGAATTAGATTGACCAATTTGACTACACGACAGATTAATACAAATTAATTGAAGAGTTTTTAATATTATCAACCTGAAATAATTAAATTAATTATAAAATAATATCTCCTAAAATAAAAATAAAATTTATTTGAGAAAATATACATATATCTTTTATATTTTTGAAAGCTAATTATTTCAATTGTAAAACTAAAAACCCAATAATTAATTCATATTGTGGACGGTAAAAATTGGGTATCAACAGCTGCCCCTTTCTTTGAATGTGATCGATGAAAGAGATCGTGGACAAAGAAACATGACAAATCTAATTTTTAGCCGACCACATCTTCATCTTTTGAAAGGCTCTTGATATGGACTTTGGAAAATTATGGCCGGATCCTAATTTTGGTTTTCCTACATATCTCAGGTTACATGAGAATTCAGGCCACTTGTAGTTCAAGATGCTTGATTTATCGCACGATTATCAAAAAATTCAAAAGGCATTTCGGAGTCAAATTATGGAGAGACCAAAAAACTCGAGAATAAAAAGAAGGGAGGTTGGAGTACAGTCGAGTTTACACGGAGCTCGCCTATATATCCCTAACATGAGAATTAGACTGCTTGTAGTCCGACTCGATCGGTTGAAAAGGAAATCTCTTGTGTTAAGATAACCTTTGGTTGGGAGGAGTGACAAGTAAATCGAATTATGAAAAAGAGGATTGCAACCTCCTAGTAATGAATGTGGAGCTCTTCGCACCCATAAGTAAGAACTTAAATGGACATAATTTTCAAAGTTCTTAGTGTATTGTTACTTAGATTAGAAAGATTGCTTCTGCTGAGAGTTGAGATCTCCTGGATGCGAAACTGAAAACTATTGAACTCAAAGAAATACCCACATGCCTTTTGACAGAGATGTGGTTGGATTGTGGTGGAGTCGTTTCTCAGCTCGCATCCAAAGAGTCTGATATTCCTCTTCAGACTATGTCCCAGTTCGCTGCTAAGAAAAAGTTCCACATTGTGTTGCCTCCTACTTGATGACGTCCACACTTGTAGTTTGTTTGAGAATTCATTCTCTCGGATGCTCTTGACAAAGACGAAGATAAAACTTGTTAGTATAAAATGAAACTCAAGTTGGGAGATAGTGACTTTTACCTTGTTGGCACATAGTCATCCCTTTGAGCATTTGACATCAGCTTCCTCCAATTTTGACGTAATAGATGATAACTCGATATTATGTAATATGTTGATGGCTCTCTTAGCATGATATTATGAGATGACCCTCTCAGCAACTTGAATATGTAATGTGATGGCTTGCTGGGAATCTGAGTGAGACAAAATTGCTTGATAATGGTCCAACTGTAATGAGGTGGACAACTCGACAATGATCTAACTATAATGAGGTGGATGACTTGATAATTATCCAATTGTAACAAGGTGGATGGCTCGATAATGATCCAACTGTAACAAGGTGGACGGCTAGATAATTATCCAACTATAACAAGGTGGACGGCTAAATAATGATCCAACTGTAATGAGGTGGACGACACAATAATTATCCAACTGTAATAAGGTGGACAGCTCAACAATGATCCAACTGTAACAAGGTAAACGATTCGATAATTATTCAACTGTAACAAGGTGGACGATTTGATAATGATCTAACTTATGGGGTGGACAACTAACTTACTTTGAAGCAAAGGTCGTTCGTCATGGTTGCGAGTCTCTCTCTCTTCTAAGAGATAGAACGATTAAAGTGAAATGGCAAAATTCTTTCATACGAAGATAATGGCAAAATTCTTTCATATGAAGATTAAAGTCATTCTTATCTTCTTCTGATAAACTCAATAGATTTTGAGTTTGTTGCACCATATTCTTCAACCGTCATTAGATGCTTGAATGAACTTGATAACTTTAATTTTTGTGAAAACATGTGATTTTCAGAATCCATTGATTCGATAGACTTGTCATTTTATCCTTTTAACACTTCTGCAAATAGCATTATCTCTATATTTGATATTGATTTCAGGGACGATTCTTGCTTTACTAGCATAACCACCTGTAAAATTTAAAATCAAGCATTAATAGTCATAATGAAGTAGAGTATGTACTTAAGGATAAAACGTAAGGTGAAATAATCAAGCCATGGTAACCTTAGTGGTGATTTCAATCACGATTTGTCACCAATTGATATTTGCTCCTTTGCAATTCTGTAGTTCTTGTGCACGCTTTGTATCTAACAATACTGTTCTTTTGAAATTTGAGAGAATGTATGAGCTTGTGTCTAATTACTGCAAAACATAATGAAAGTAAGTAGAAGTCATTTTGACATAATACTATAAATTGAAGATATGGTGAGATGATTGTGACGAGGCCACACTAGGTGAAAGTGGCGTCTTATGCTTAAAGATTTTGATATCATCATCTTTGTGATCTTGCTATTCCTGCATCCAAAGAAAAATTCTTAGTTTGAGAGACTGATCTGTGTTTTCCTTATCCTCGTGCTCCTTCATGCAATTGACTTACGCACTCATCCCCTCTTTGGAAACAATTTTAGTGGAACTTTTGAGGACCCTCTTCAAAAATTCTGTCCCAGTTTGCTTGAATATAGCAAATGATATATTATGAAATTTCTGAAATTTTCTTAGAACTCTGCCTCTAGTTACATACTTCAACAAAATTCCAAACTTGGTTCGTTGGAGAAACATCTTTTTGAAGGAATTTTTGAGCCCCTCTCAAAAATTCTGCCCCAGTTGCATATTGTGATCCCCGATCTTGTTGGAAAGACTCATCTTCTGCTGAATTTTTGAGATCTTCTCAAAAATTACGCCCCAGTTTTCATTATAAAGAGAAATAAAAATCTAATGGGGAATATGATCGAACCGTTATGGTGCCTACGTATCCCGTTGAGACAGGAATCAGGTCAAACATAGTTCCAAAGCAAAAATGATAATAAAAAAAGATAAGGGGATGATCGAAGCCGACATAGACTGCCTACGTATCTCATTATTGAGAATTCAGATCAAATATAGTTCATTTCAAAGAAATAAGGACTAATTAAAAAAAAGAGATTAAATATGCAATGACCTCATAGGTAGAAATTTGTCAAAGCTCTTTACTTCTTCTGTTCATCCTTTGATGGCAAAAGTTTCAAACAATCCTATTCGAGTCATATTGTGCTTACTTCCAAGCATGAAATATATTGTCAGTTGGGGAAGCTTAATTAATTGTGATTAACTTGTTGTCCATCATGTTTTGAATCTTGTGCTTAATGGTCGAATTTTTTGTATCATGTCTAATAGCTCCTGAATGATAAGCACATTTATGGTCTGCCCTGTAAAACTTTCTCAAAGGATTGATTGGTCTTCCTTTTATAGGATAGAGCATACCTGTTGCTTTCAGCCTTTCATAAAGCTGAGTTTGAGACTCCTTCAATGGCGTAAATACTTTGGGAGGCTTTTTGAAACTCGAACGAGAGAATTTTCCTTGCTTGATGTGACACTTTTGATATCTCTTTAATGGAATAACTCTAACAACAGACACTTCTTCTTCGTCCTTCTTTGATATTTCCATATCACTAGTTCTGATGATTCCTTCCACTACTACAAAAGAGATATTTAGCGGCAATAAAATATGAATCTAGCGGTAATAATAATTGCGGTAACACCCTATACCGACTAATGGCATTTCACCGGTAATGTTGGCGTCGTCAAAGCCTTTCCCAACCATTATGGATTTTGCAGGTAAAGGGTACTATAAATTACCGCTAAATACCATTAGCTTTTACATCAATTGTTTATGGCAATTATATTAGCTACCAAATGTACTTCATATCCGTTAACTTTGGTCTTTTAGCGTCCATTGTTTTAGTCGATAAATCAAAATAAATAGCCGCTAAAAGGTAGTTATCTTAATGGCAATCATTTGTGGCAATTGTGTTGGTAGTTAAAGGTAATGTATATCGACTAAGTTTAGTCTTTGTAGCAACTATTTTTTAGTCGATAAATCCTAATAAATAGCCGCTAAAATATAATAGTTTTAACGGTAATAGTTTGCACAACTATGTTGGCTGCTAAATGTTGTTTGTATTCGCTGGCAATGACCTTTTAGCAACCAATAGTTAAGTCAAAAAATTCAAATAAATAGCCGCTAAAAGGTAGTAGTTTTAATAGGGTAATTTTAAAATCGCATGTTATGACTACAATATTCCTTCCAAAAATGTCTTAGTTTGCCGTTTTAACATCCATTTATCATAACGTCAACATTGATTAGTAGGGACCATTTATAATAACTACTATATTAATTATATATTGAAATCCATCAAATTTGTTGCCAAATGGTTAAAAAACATCGCTATTAATCTATAAAATATAATAGATCTCCATTAAATCTAGACAAATAAAAGGAAAGAGTAATCTAAAATATGTATGTCACAACTTATAAAAATAAACTGATATTGTTCTTAATAATATCTATCCTATTAAATAATGTCTTCAAATGAGTTTGTAAGTCTTCTGTATATTAAGTTTCCTAGTGTAAAATTTGCAAACTTCAAATTATAGGACCTGAAAAAAATAAATTTGTCAAAAGATGAAATGTAAAATATAAAAACATTGTAAGTAGTGTGGATAATCTAAAAAATTATAAGTAAGAAACGTCTGAACAGAAATCAAGTCTGGTTGAAACTCGAAGCTAAATTAATAAGTACTTAATATTCTATAATTCGGAGCCACAACACAAAAAATTAATAAAATACAGGTTGCTCCTCCTGTATTTGATGGAACCTATTCTTCAACTACTCAAAATATATAGGTTGCTCTCTTTGTTGATGGGAACACTGCTTAATCACATACATGTTTCTCTCTTTTTAATCAAATACAGTACTCAAGAAATCTGAAAGCGTACCAGTGATGCAAAATTTACCTGTTCTTCAACTTGAAACCTTATATGCATATGTAGGCTAGTTGTTTTTTACGACATAGTACCAGTAGATTAACAGAAGCAGAGAGTACTAAGTTTCCCGAAGGGGACTAGTAATCGCCAATCTAAACCAGAAGTAGACTTTCCAATTCAATAGCATAGACTGCTCAATAATAATATAGTATAACCACCTCATACAACAGTAACGACGTTGGATCAGATACCTACCTAAATTTAGACTTAAAACTGATACTTTTGAAGCTGATACTCAGTAGACTCAACTGTCTGCCACTCTACACATCCCATATTATGGTGGCCACCACAACAACGATTTTAACGTACCAACGTCCTCCTTCAATGCTGCTGATATTACTTGGAGGTGGAATATTAATTGGAACTTCTGATGGATGGCCAGTACATTAAAGGCTATGCTAAGATCAGGGAGCAACAAAGTCTAAAAATTTACATGGGAATTTACCAGGGATTAGTAAATACATTAAAGGCCATGCTAAGATCAAGCCATGCTAAGATCAGTTGTTATTCCTGATCTTGTCTAGGTATTAGTAAATATAGGCTCACTTCATAAAACAGAGCAATAGGCTGGCTGGGCTCTAGAGAAGAACTGAACTACTTAAGAAGAAAGAAGAAAATAAGAGCTGAAGAAGAAAAAAAAAATTTGTTGCCTCTGGAAGTCTCGAACTAGAGAAGAAGAAAGGAAGAAGAACGAAGAAAGAACAAAGAAGAAGAAGAAACAAAGAACTGAAAGTGAACTAGAAATTTACCTTAACTCGAAGATGTGTCGCTAGTTGGAGAAGACTGAAAAGAGTCGCGGAAGGCAGAAGGTGAAGAGAAAAGGAGTCGTGCCTCATATTAAATCCATTTTTTTAAAATTATTAAACTAGGTGTTTTTTAAAAAAATTTAAAAAGGCGACACTTATGCACCTCGCCTTGCCTGTGTGCCTCTCACCTTTTCCTCGCCTTATGACGCCTTTTGTAGAAGCGCCTCACCATGACCGTAAAAGGCAACATGCCATCGCTTCACCTCACCTCTCGTCTTAGGCGCAAAGGAGAGCGCCTTTCGAAACATTGGTAAACATATTAAAGGCTATTCTAAGATAAGACTTTGCTAAAATCAGTTATTATTCTTGATCTTATCCAGTTTTTTCTGCACCTTACTAGGAATTGGGGAGACTGCAATGGGAATGTTGTCCAAGAAAGGTTGCTCTCTTTTTAATGGAATACAGTACTCAAAAAAACTAAAAGCTTACTAGTGATAGAGACACCTAGTCTTAAACTAAAGGGACTGGTTTGGCCTTGATGTAGCTATCTCTGTTCTATGAGATAAAAGGGACTAGAGACACTTTTGCTTAACTGTTGTCTGCTATCTTTAATATACATTAATGTTTTTACATAATCTTTCTCTGTTTACATTGGTGATAGCCTAGTGGCCTTGAATAATGTTTGTCTCTTTCTGGTTATGTCTAGTATATGTGTCGCTTTTTGATGATGCCAAAAAGGATGTTGAGTCTAAAGTCCTTCCTATTGAGTCGGTTCTGATGGTCAATGAGTTTCTTGATGTCTTTCCCGATGAGCTTCCTGGTGTTCCAGCCAAAAAGGAAATAGACTTTTTTATGGACCTCCTCCCTGATACACAACCCATTTCCATTCCCCCTTATCGTATAACCCCGTCGGAGTTGAAGGATCAATTGAAGGATTTGTTGAAGAAGGGTTTCATAAGGCCTGATAAGTCACCTTGGGGTGCACTAGTGTTATTTGTGAAGAAAAAGGATGGTTCTCTTAGAATGTGCATGGATTATCGACAACTTAATAGGGTTACCATAAAGAACAAGTACCTTTTACCAAGGATTGATGACCTTTGTGATCAACTGCAAGGGTTAGTCACTTTGCTAAAATTGACTTTCAGTCCGGATAACACCAAGTGAGGGTGCGGAGTATGATATTCCCAAGATGGCCTTTCAGACTAGGTATGGAAATTTGAGTTTATGGTAATGCCCTTTGGGTTGACTAATGCACTGACAATATATATGGATCTCATGAATAGGGTCTTTAAACCCTACCTTGATATATTTGTGGTAGTCCTCATTGATGATATATTGATTTATTCCCGGAGTGAAGAAGAGCATGTGAACCATTTGAGAGTGGTGTTGAAAATCTTGAGTAATGAGAAGTTGTCTGCTAAATATGAAAAGTGTGAATTTTGGTTGAAAGAGGTTGCATTCTTAGGGCATATGGTGTCGGGTAATAGCATTAAAGTGGACCTTAAGAAGATGGAGATGATAAAGAATTGGCTTAGGCCCTTGACTTCGATGGATATTAGGAGTTTCTTAGGTTTGGTGAGTTAATACCAGAGGTTTGTGAATGGTTTCTCTTCTATTGCTTCCCCTATGACAAAATTGACCCAAAAGAAGGCAAAATTTGTGTGGACCGATAAATGTGAAAAGAGTTCTCAAACTTTGAAGGAAAAGCTTATCTCTTCTCCTATTTTGGTTTTACTGGAAAGGCTAGAGGGGTTTTTGGTTTATTGTGATGCCTCAAGAATGGATTTAGGGTGTGGTTTGATGCAAAATGGTCAAGTTATAGGATATGTCTCTAGACAACTTAAGGCGCATGAGCAGAATTATGCCAGTCATGATCTTGAATTGGCGACCGTAGTGTTTGCTTTGAAAATTTGGCGTCATTACTTGTTAGGGGCTCATGTAGATGTGTTTATCGACCACAAGAGTCTCCAATATGTGTTCACACAAAAAGATCTTAACTTGAGACAAAGGAGGTGGTTAGAACTCCTTAAGGATTATGATATGAATGTGCACTATCATCCCGGCAAAGCTAATGTTGTGGCCGATGCTCTAAGTAGAGTGTCCATCAGTAGTCTAGCTCATATTGGTGTTGATAACATGGAGGTGGCTAGAGAAATTCACTGGTTGTCTAGGTTAGGGGTTAGGTTGAATTAAGTTGAGAATAGTGGTGTGATGGTTATTGATGGTTCCGAATCTTCTCTGATTGAGGAAGTCAAGTCATAACAAGACCTTGACCCTACCTTGCTAGAATTGAAGGCTTTGGTGAAGGATGGTAAAGTAGAAGTTTTCTCCCAAGGGGGAGATGGTGCATTTAGGTACCAAGATAGTTTATGTGTGCCTAATGTTGATGACTTGAGGGAATTGATTTTGAAGGAGACCCATAATTCATCCTATTCTATTCACTCCGGTTCCATAAAAATGTATAGAGACTTGAGGGAGGTGTATTGGTGGGGTTGTATAAAGAGGGATATTGCCAAGTTTGTAGACGATTGTCATAGTTTCCAACAAGTGAAGCCAAACATCAAAGGTCGGGTGGCCTAGCCCAAGACATAGAAATTCCTACTTGGAAGTGGGAAGAGATCAACATGGATTTTGTGATTGGTTTGCCTAAGACTAGGAAACACTTTGATTTTATTTGGGTTATTGTGCATAAAATTACAAAGTCGTCTCACTTTCTACCGGTTAAAACGACTTATGGTGCTGAAGATGATGCCAAGTTGTACATTCATGAGTTGGTTAGATTGCATGGGGTACCCTTGCCTACCATTTTGAATCATGGTACTCAATTCACTTTTCATTTGTGGAGCTCCTTCCAAAGGGGTCTTGGAATCAAGGTCAAGCTTAGCACGACCTTTCATCCTCAAATGGATAGTCAAGCCGAAAGGACTGTCCAAACTCTTGAGGATATGCTTAAGGCTTATGTTTTGGAGTTCAAGGGTAGATGCAATGAACATCTTTCACTTATTGAGTTTGCTTACAACAATAGCTACCACTCTAGTATCGACATTTTAACAACCCACGTCTTACAATACTAGTACTATGAAAATTAAACATGACATCGCATGGTCAAATTAGTGCTAATTTTTAAAAGTACATGAATCTCGTGTTAATGGGCTATATGTGCGTCTAATGCTTAAGAAGATCGAGTGTATACATGTTTTGTGTCAAATTGAGGAGATCACGACCTAAAATGAAGAAAGAGAATTGAGGTGCTTGTAGGACTTAAGAATCTAGCGGGTGAGTCACCTACTTGCTTAGCTTAAATTTGCTAGTTAAACGGAGACGAGGCTCGACATCGAATTGTCCAAGTCCGATTATGAATAAAGTCAGTGTTAAGGGTGTAAATTTAGCCCATGTTTTAGTATCACCCATGTATTATATTCTCAGCCCAAGGAGGATATTAAAAGGGGCCCAAAGACACCACAATATCTTGGATAATTTGGGCCCAAACTAAGTGAAGAGAAAGTTAGAAAATGGACAGCCCAAGCCCATCAACTTTGGAACACAATTAGACCCAATTGTGAGGAACAAGCTGCCGTATCACCAGCCTCTTAATATATACTATTATTTGGTCAAAAGTGAAGGAGAAAGTCGTACAAAATAGTCTATATAAACAACTCAAATGTAGCCCCTTAATTGGTTCTACTTGAAACAATTTTTCAGCTTTCCTAAATACTTTTGTCTTCTCTCTATTTCACTTTACCAAGCAGCAAATACAATCCTCTAAAGGATATTGAAGGAAAAATTAAATCTTGAAGGCAAAGGTAAGTAATTATTGTTGTGTATTTAATATGGTTTCTTCATGAAAAACAAGAACTACATGCTAATGTGTTGGTGCTGGAAATTTGGACAGCATGTGTCCTAAGAATTGTTGTGAATTTTTTTTATTAATTAAGAGGTTTTTCTCTTCTTGGTTGGCTGCATTATAAAGTAATACTTATGTATTTAACAAAGGTTGGTTTTATGGTAATGAAACCAGGCTTCTTCACCACTTTTACACTCCACAAAAGTGAGTCCTTATATGATATCGCAATTGTGTTCTTAGTATGAACTTGTGGACTGTTGGATGGAAGTCTATTAACTCACGTCCTTCATGACTTCTTCAGTGCTATTATAAGACTGTTTTAGGTCTATTTTCATGTATAAATGTTGTTGAAATAGTTTGGTTAGAGTTGGAATAGATTTGGAATTGTCAACGTCAAAATGTAGCGAAGGAAGGTAATGTTATGCTGTCCATTTTTAGGTTGTGTAGAATTATTATGTGTTGTGCTTTATGAGCTATTGTAAGGTTGTTCTGGCACTAAAACATGTTGTACATGGTGTGTACATGAAAATATGTATTAGAAAAATACGATTAGGGGTGGAAAGGTTGAAGGAATACGCTTGGCTTTATAAATACCCGCTTACTGCCCGTGTGTTGTTTTTTTATGTGATTAAGCACTTAAGGTGTATTTATTGGCTGCTAGTCCTAGTTTTATCACCTACTATATTATAGATAAATATTTGGAGAAAGGGAAGGTTATCTCAAGGTAGTAACGAGGTCATACAACGAGGTATGTAAGGCTACTTGATTTCGTATTACTTGGCATGAAATCTAGATTCTTCCTTGGCACATAAAGGCACTTGCCAACTCCAACACAACTATTAACCATGTCTCCACTCTTTGACATGTTCATATGCTTCCATACATAGTCACCTTTAAATCTACATATATGCTTGGATACCAAGTTACATGGGTTCTTATTACTAAATAAAGTTCACGAGTTGTTCCACTTCATATGCATTTTATTATTTGTGTAACGTACTCTTTTCATTATCATATTGTCTTGTATGATTATCTGCATGTCACATGCTACATATACAGTCCTACAACTCTAATATTGTGACTACCAAAAGAACCATCTCAAGGGTAATCGAAAGATAAATTATATTGTTTACTTATGGGTGGTAGCCCAAGGGGTGGAATAATCACCTAGCCAGGGAAGATCCTATCACGAGTGGTAGACCAAGAAGTTAAGGAAAAACCTAGCCAGGGACGATCCCGATATTGATGGGTGGTAGCCCGAAGAGTGGAAGAATCACCTAGCTAGGGATGATCCTATCACGGGTGGTAGCCCGAGGGGTTAAGGAAGAACCTAGCCAGGGATGATCCCGATACAGTTTTTCCACTGATCAGCTAGCCATTTGTATTACATATTCAGTACATTATCTCGTACTGACATCCCTTACGGGGGACTTGCATTTCATGCTGCAGGTACAGGTGCTAGTAGATCTCCCCAATAGGAGTACAGGATATCTAGCTGCTAGTACCAAGCTCCAGGTTATTTCGGAGGTTTCCGTCTAGAGCTTATAGGTTTGTATTGTACGGTTAGCTGAGGCGGGGCCTATCCTGACCCTTATCAGTCACTTTTCCTTATCTAGAGGCTTTTAGACTATGTAAATTAAAGTGTGGTCCTATCTCATACTTTAAACATCGTGGCCCCAACGGCCTAGCCATATGCATTTCCTTTTGGCTTGTTATCACTGTTTAATTTCTTAAAGGCATGTAAAATGTAGAAATCCCTTATAACACGTATAGAAAGCGCATAGATACAGGTTGGTTCTCCGTGGCCTTATCGGCAACGGGTGCGAGTTCGCCCTAATGGGACTTGGGGCACGACAGAAGTGGTATCAGAGTGGGTTATCCTAGGCAATCTACAAAGTCGTGTTTATGTAGAGTCTTACTTATCGATGTGTTGTGCACCACATTTATAAGCAAGAGGCTACGTGGTATTTAGGAGTTGTTACTTGCTTTTTATTCTTTACATCGTGCCATAGAGCTAACTGTAATAGGTGCATTATGTCTAATCCTAAATTATTTTGTATAGCAGGTATGCCACAAACCAGGCAAAACAAAGGTAAAGGGAAGGGAGTAGAAGTGATGGTTGGTATACTTAGTCAGGTTAGACAATGAAATGATGTTCAAGAGGAGTCTCTGTCACTGACATCTCCAACTCCTCCAGCTCCTGATGAACTCGGAAGTAGTGAAATTCCCCTAGAACCACCTATTGATGCTACCATGCAGGATCTGAGAAATGCAGTCCAACTATTGATTCGTATAGTTGCGGGCCAAGGTCAATGGCAGGAAGGTCCAGTTATGGGTACAGGTGGTACAAATAGGGCAGTTGGCAAAAGGATACATGATTTTCTTAATTTGGACCCTCCATCCTTCACTAGGTCAGATACTAATGAAGATCCCCAAGACTTTATTGATTAGATCCAGCGCACTTTAGATGTTATGCACGTGAGTGGTACAGAAGCTGTCGAGTTAGCGATATATAGGTTGAAGGGTGTGGCTATATTGTAGTATGAAGCTCGGAAGCAATCTAAGGGCAAAGATGCAACTCCAACTACCTGGAAAGAATTCAAAGAGACATTTCTTGACCATTATTGGCCATTAGAGATCCGAAAAGCTCGTGCAGATCAATTCCTTAATCTCCACCAAGGGAATATGAGTGTGAGGGAGTATAGCATTCAATTTAATTCCCTGTCCAGGTATGCTTCTAATGTAGTTGCTACTATGGTAGATAGAGTTCATTGATACGTGGATAGATTGGATACGTATTTGGTCAGAGACTACACCATTGCCTTCTTGAACAAAGACATGGATATAGCAAGAATGCAAGATTTTGCACAGAAATTGGAGGATCAGAGGCAAAGGAGAAGGATACAAGAGTTGGAAAGAGGGCAGGCCAAGAGGGCCAGGTCTACAGGACAGTTTGCACCGTCCCAAGTGAGCTTGGGTCTCGGATTTCTAATAGACCGCCTAGGTCATTACCCTCCTACTCTGCAGCTAGTGCTCCACCACAATTTCAAGGGTCTCGGAGTAATCAGTTTGGTCAACAAGGTATACGAACAATAAGATATTCAATAAGCCAACCAATGATTCCTACGCAGCCTTGTAAACAATGTGGAAGGATTCATCTAGGTATATGTTGTGTTGGGACAAATGTTTGTTATTGGTGTGGTGTGCCAGGGAACATGATAAGAGATTGCCCGAGGAGGCTCATGGGCGATATAGCACAATCTACTGGGTCAGCTGTTGCATTATCGTCATCAGTTCCTCCAGCAAGTAGAGGTCAGCAAACACCTATGGGTCATGGTAGAGGTGTGAGAGGGGCAGCTAGCTCTAGTGGAGTCCAGAATCGCACGTATGCTCTGGGGAGTTGGCAGAATTTGGAAGCTACACCTTATGTGGTCACAGGTACATTGTCCATCTTTTCACATAATGTATATGCATTAATTTACCCTGGTTCTACACTGTCATACATCACTCCACTAGTTGCTGGGAAGCTTAAGAGAACACCCAAATTATTGGACAAACCATTTGAAGTGTCTACACCAATCGGTGAATCTATTGTGGCTAGAAGGGGTTTATTATGACTGTGTAGTAACTGTGTGTGACCGTGACACATTGGGTAACCTTGTTGATCTAGAAATGGTGGAATTTGATATTATAATGGGTATGGATTGGTTAGCTTCTTGTTATGCTACCGTGGATTGCCGAACTAAGAGAGTGTTCTTCCACTTTCAAAATAAGGCTGTTCTTGAATGGGAAGGCAATGTTGGGGCACCAAAGGGGACGTTTATCTCTTATTTTAAGGCAAGATATCCAAGGGGTATATATGCCATCTAGTTAGAGTGAGGGATATGGAGGCAGAATCACCAACTCTTCAGTCAGTTCCAATAGTGAATGAATTTGTCGATATGTTCCCTGAAGAACTCCCAAGCTTACCTCCTGAACAAGAAATAAATTTTGGTATAGACTTACTTCCAGTCACTCAACCTATTTCTATCCCTCCATATAGAATGGCCCCGGCAGAATTGCGTGAATTAAAAAAGTAGTTAAAAGACTTATTGGATAAGGGTTTCATAAGACCTAGTGTGTCCCCCTGTGGTGCACCGATGTTATTTGTATGCAAAAAGGATGGCACCTTGATAATATGTATCGACTATCGACAATTGAATAGGGTGACAATTAAGAATAAATACCCCCTCCCTAGGATTGATGATTTATTTGATTAGTTACAGGGTGCCAAATGCTTTTCAAAAATTGATTTGAGATCACGGTATCACCAAGTAAGGGTGAAGGAGGAAGATATACCCAAGATAGATTTCAGAACACGTTATGGTCACTTTGAATTTCTTGTTATGTCATTTGGGCTAACGAATGCACCAGCTGTTTTTATTGATCTGATGAACAAGGTATTTAAGCCATTCTTCGATGTGTTTGTGATAGTATTTATAGATGACATTTTGGTATATTCAAGATCAGATGAAGATCACACAAATCACTTGCGACAAGTGTTACAGATTCTTCATGATCGTCAGTTGTATGCCAAGTTTTCTAAATATGAATTTTGGCTAAAATCAGTGGCATTCTTGGGTCATATTGTGTCGGATGAGGGAGTAAGGGTTGATTCACAAAAGATAGAGGTTGTGAAAGATTGGCCAAGGCCAATGACACCAATGGAAGTTCGAAGCTTCCTAGGTTTGGAAGGTTATGACAGGAGGTTTGTTAAAGGTTTTTCTTCTATTTCTGCACCTCTAACAAAGTTGACACATAAGGCAACCAAGTTCCAATGGAATGAGGCATGTGAAAGAAGCTTTCGGGTGATGAAAAATAAGCTAACTTCTGCACCTGTGCTAGTACTTCCAGAAAGCATTGAGGGGTATACAGTGTGTTGTGATGCTTCAAGAGTTGGCTTAGGGTATGTAATGACACAGAATGGTAGGGTAATGTTTATGCGTCTAGGCAACTACGACCACATGAGAAAAATTATCCAACACATGATCTTGAGCTAGCAGCGGTTGTGTTTGCTTTGAAAATATAGCGCCACTATTTGTATGGGGTTCACGTTGACATATATACTGACCATAAGAGCCTCCAGTACATCTTTAAGCAAAAAGACCTAAACTTAAGACAACGGACATGGCTAGAGCTAATAAAGGATTATGACATTGATATACTATACCATTCGGGGAAGGCAAATGTGGTAGCCGATGCTCTGAGTCGTAAGGCAATCATGAATACTGGTGATCTAGCTGTATTAAGTCAAGGAATGGCTAAGGATCTACATCAGTTAGCCAGTTTGGGAGTTCGCCTTCTTGAAACTCCAAAGGAAGGGGTTATTGTACATAATGTGGTAGCGTCTTCATTAGTAATGGAGGTAAAAGAAAAACAGTTCGAGGATCCTGTTCTACGTCAGCTTAAGGAAAAGGTAAGTCAGGGTATGATAAAGGGCTTTGACCTTACACAAAATGGAGTACTTTACTACAAAAATAGATCATGTGTGCATGATGTTAACAGATTAAGAAAGAGGATAATTGAAGAAGCCCATCATTCCCGATATTCTATCCATCGAGGATCAACTAAGATGTACCATGACCTGAAGGGAATGTTTTAGTGGGGAGTCATAAAAAAGAACCTTGCAGAATTTGTGGCTGAATGTCCAAATTGCCAATAAGTAAAAGTAGATCACCAAAAGCCAGGAGGTTATATGCAGTGTATAGAGCTTCCAACATGGAAGTGGGATATGATCAATATGTATTTTGTTACAGGTTTGCCTCGATCATTTCAGAATTTTGACTCCATATGGGTAATAGTTGATAGACTTACAAAGTCAACACACTTCTTACTAGTCAGGGGTGATTATACAACTGAAGAATATACCAAGCTATACCTCAAAGAGATAATCAAGCTACACGGAGTCCTAATCTCCATTATATCTGACTGAGGAGCTCAATTCACTGCAAAGTTTTGGTAGTCCTTCCAAAGGAGTTTAGGGACACAAGTGAATTTGAGTACAACATTCCACCCTCAAACCAACGGTCAAGTAGAATGCACCATTCAGACACTTGAAGATATATTGCGAGCTTGCGTATTGAACTTTAAAGGTAGTTGGGTGGACCGTTTTCCACTTATTGACTTTGCCTATAGCAATAAATACCATGCGTATTAAGATGGCACCTTATAAAGCTTTGTACGGGAGGAAATGTAGGTCGCCAATTGGATGGTTTGAAGTAGGTGAATCCACCTTGCTTGGGCCAGATCTAGTACAACAAGCCATGGAAAAAGTTAAGGTAATACAGCAGCGGCTAGGAACAGCCCAAAGTCGTCACAAATCATATACGAATGCTAGAAGGAGAGGACTGGAATTCTCAGTAGGCGATTGGGTATTTTTAAAGGTGTCTCCAATGAAAGGGGTTATGAGATTTTGTAAGAAAGGCTTTGGCCGAGATTGAAAAGCTAAGAAAAATAACACACTGGTCCGCGCCCTTGGCGTGACATGGACCAGACGTGAACACCAATCAAACACTAATCTGCATCCCTCGTATGTCGTGGCCACGGCGCGGATGGCCACTAGAAATCGAAAATTAGCGAAAATTACTTTTTTCTATGTGTCCTCTAAAATTGGATTTATACCCATTTCTTACTCAATTTTCCCCCTAATCGAGAATATGAAGTCGAATTTTTGATATCACGCACAAATTTTGATATGTATGGGCATTTTCGAAGCACATTTTGGGCCATTTTTGGAGCGTTTCAATATCTCCCCCTTGGGAACATTCATCCCCGTATATCAAATAAACATACATAAGAGAAGTTATCATGAATAGTTCAGCCCGACGTGAATGCATCTAATGCATTTAAACATCATTTTCAAAAATCTCAACATAAATGTAAAAAATTACCTTAAACTTGTCAACACAAACATGAATGCATGAAAAATGACATAAGACCGGAAACTTAATACTTGCAATCATGTCCTTAAATTAGAACCTTCGACTTGAGTAGAGTGCAAGAGATATGGATATTTCTTTCTCATGTCCGTCTCGGCTTCCCATGTGGTACTTTCAACTTGTTAGTTCCTCCAAAGGACCTTGACGGAAGTTACATCTTGGTTTCTCAACCTCTTTACTTGTCTATCCAAAATCTCCATTGGGACCTCCTTATAAGTCAAATTATCTTCTACAACACTCACAACATCCAAAGACACTATAACACTTGGGTCACCCACACACTTTCTCAACATGGACACATGGAAGACCAGATGAACCATGTCTATCTCCATAGGCAACTCCAACTCATATGCAACCTTACCCACTCTCCTCAAAACTTTATGAGGACCTATAAGCCTTGGGCTTAACTTCCCCTTCTTTCCAAACCAGAAAACACCCTTCATGGGCGAGACCTTCAAATAGACCCAAATACCAACCTTAAACTGAAGATCACTTCTCCTCACATCGGAGTAGGACTTTTGCTTACTTTGAGCTGTTTTCAATCTCTCTTTTATCAACCTCACCTTCTACAAGGCTTCTATGACCAAATTTGGATCTAGCGAAGACATTTCCCCCACTTCAAACCACCCAACGAGGAATCTATAACGCCTACCATAAAGAACTTGAAAAGGAGCCATAACAATGCTTAAGTGGTAGATATTATTGTAAGCAAATTAAATGAGTAGAAGATGTCCAGCCCAACTACCCTTAAACTGTAAAACATAAGCTTTAAGCATATGTTCAAGAGTTTGGATAGTCCTCTCTGCTTGACCATCCATTTGAGGATGAAAAGCCATGTTAAGCTTAACCTTGGTACCAAGACCTCTTTGGAAAGACCTCCAAAAGTGAGAAGTGAATTGAGCACCATGATTCGAAATGATAAACAAGGGCACTCCATGCAATCTAACCAACTCATGCATATACAACTTGGCATAATCTTCGGCACCATAAGTAGTTTTGACCAGTAGGAAGTAAGCCGACTTTGTCGTTTTATCTACAAAAACCCAAACAGAGTCAAATTGTTTCATATTTTTAGGCAACCCAACCACAAAATCTATGTTGATCTCTTCCCACTTTCAAGTAAGAATCTCTATGTCTTGAGTTATGCCACCCGGCCTTTAATCTTCAGCTTTCACTTGTTGGCAATTGTGATATCTTGATATGAACTTGGCGCTGTCCTTCTTTGTACCACCCCACCAATACACCTTCCTCAAGTCTCTATACATCTTGGTAGAACTGGGATGAATGGAATAGGATCAATTATGAGCCTCTTTCAAGATCAAATCCTTTCAAATCATCTACATTTGAAATAAACAATCTACCTTTATACCTAGGGGCACCATCTCTCCCTCAGGAGAAAACCTCCACTTTACCATATCTCACCAAGGCTTTCAACTCTAGCAAGGTGGGGTCAAGATCTTGTTTTGCCTTTACCTCCTCAATCAAGGAAGATTTAGAACCGTCAACAACCACTGCACCACCATTGTCAACCTCATCCAACCTAACCCTAATCTAGCCAACCGATGAACCTCTCTAGCTACCTCTTTGCCACCATTATCAGCATGAGCAAGACTATCCATAGACACTCTACTTAGAACATTAGCCACAACATTAGCTTTGCCGGGGTGATAAAGCACACTCATATCATATTCTTTAAGGAGCTCTAACCACCTTTTTTGTCTCAAGATAAGATCTTTTTTGGTGAACACATATTGGATACTCTTATGGTCGGTAAACACACCATCATGAACTCCATACAAGTGGTGACGCCAAATTTTCAAAGCAAATACCACAATCATCAATTCAAGATCCTTGGTGGGATAATTCTTCTCATGCACTTTAAGTTGTCTAGAGGCATATGCTATCACCTTACCACTTTGCATCAAAACACACCCCAAACCAATTCTTGAGGCGTCATAATATACCATAAATCATTCCAACCCTTTCGGTAGTGACAAAATAGGAGCAGAGAAAAGCTTATATTTCAAGGTCCGGAAACTCTTTTCACACTATTGGTCCACACAAATTTCACCTCTTTTGTGTCAACTTAGTCATAGGTGAAGCAATAGAAGAGAAACTATTTATAAACATTAGGTAATAACCCACCAAACCCAAAGGTCTAAGCTAATTTCTAATGACCTCTATTTTCTTAGGATCCACTTTAATACCATCACCCAACACCACATACCCTGCAAAAGCAACCTCTTTCAACCAAAACTCACATTTTTCATATTTTGCATACAACCTTTCCTCCCTCAAGATTTGCAACACCATCATCAAGTGATTCACATGCTCCTCCCTACTATAGGAATAAATCAATATATCATCAATAAAAACTACCACAAACAAGTTAAGATAGGGTTTAAAGACCCTATCCATAAGATCCATAAATATAGTCGGTGCATTAGTCAACCCAAAGGACATAACCACAAACTCAAAGTGCCCATACCTAGTCCGAAAAGCATCTTGGGAATGTCACTTTCACTTGGTGATACTCAGACCAAAGATCAATCTTAGAAAAGTAACTAGCCCCTTGAAGTTGATCAAAAAAGTTATCAATCCTTAGTAGAGGTTACTTGTTCTTTATGGTGACTCTATTAAGTTGCTGGTAATCAATGCACATTCTAAGAGAACTATCCATTTTCTTCACAAAAAATACTGGTGCACCCCAAGGTAACTTACTAGGCCTTATAAAACCCTTCTTCAACAAATCCTTTAATTGCTCCTTCAAGTCTGTTGGGGTCATACGGTAAGGAGGAATAGAAATGGGTTAAGCATCGGGAAAAAGGTCTATACCAAAGTCTATTTTCCTTTTGGGAGGAACACTGGGAAGCTCATGGGGAAAGATATCAAGAAACTTATTAACCACCAAAACTGACTCAATAAGAAGGACTCTGGACTCAACATCCTTAACCCTCACAAGATGATTGAGACAATTGTTAGAAATCAACTTTTGGGCTTTAAAATAAGAAATGAATCTACCCTTGACCACTACATCATGACTTTCCCACTCAAGGACGAGTTCATAGGGAATTGGAATTTAACCCTATGGGTTCTACAATCAATAGAAGCATAATATGCATGCAACCAATCCATCCCAAGAATGATATCAAAATCCACCATATATAATTCAACAAATCACAAGGCAAGATTTTATAGAAGATAAACACGGGACAATTTCTATACACTCTTTTAGCAATAATAGAGTCACCAATGAGGGTAGACACTTCATAAGGTTCACACAATAATTCGGGGCTAACATGAAGCTTTTTGGCAACAAAAGGAGTAATAAAAGAAAGAGTGGCACCCGGATCTATCAATACATACACATCAAAATCGAAAACCTTTAACATACTGGTGACGACATTAGGCACCTCAACTACCCCTTGTCTCCCTTGAAGAGCATAAAATATATTTTGATTTGGAGCACCCCCTTATTGGCCTCCTCTCCCTTTTTGACCCCCATTTGCACCTTACCCTTGTGGATGACCATATCTACCTTTGTTGTGAGCATGAGGACAATCAATCACCTTATGACCCACTTCTCCACAACCATAGCAAACATTAGTGTTCTTCAAACATGGGCCATTATGGCTTCTACCATATCTTTGGCACATTGGGTTAGGCACCACACCACTACCATCTTGGAACCTTGGGTTGTCATTAGAAAAACTCTTATTAGGAGCATTGGAAGACCCTCACCTATCACGACCCAACCCTAGGGCCTAGATATGACATGACGAATGGAGAACCCGAAGGAACCCCAAGAAAGCCTCTTAACTTGTGATTACATATCCTTGGTCGCGGAATCATATAAAAGGCATAAAGTAAGCAAAAGAAATAAAAGGCTAAGGGATATCTTGTCAAAACATCAAAATCAAAGACAAGGAGTCATATCATAAATAAATGACTCATCCAACAAATACCTCTAAATACATAGGTAGAGCGGGGGCCAATATAAAGCTACCGGGCTCACTCTCATAGTCAATAGAACATAAGATAGTGTCTCAATATATATATAATAGTAACATAGACTAAGGTCCTAGAAATGGAGGACTCACCAACAAGCTTGGAATAGCACCGACTAGCCACGAGGAGGAGGAAGATGATCAACTTGAGCACCGGTTCCTACATGGTGATATCTGTAGGCAAGAGTATGCGTTAGTACATTTGAATGTACTAAGTAAGTGGGATGCAATACAATAAGAAGTAGAAATCATAATCAAGATGCATGATATTAAGAAATAGACATAATATACAATATGCCTTGTATGATCAATGCTTAAGTTAAACATGCTTAAGTAACTCATGCTTATATAGGATACCCTATGTTAAGAAGAGACCGAGCTAGCTATTCAAGGTATAAACCCCTTGGTGGTTGTGTGGTATAAACCCCTCACATGGTTGATAGTCATCACAACTTACCAATAAGGTAACGAAGTATAAACCCCTTGCATGGTTGATGAGTATAAACCCCCAACATGGTTACCCGGGCTCTTGTCCCCCCGGATCGGGTGTAGTCTAATGCAACACCTTATATAGGATTCATCATATACTCTAGTACAACATTTATATGGGAATAATCATATACATAATCTCATTTCATCATCATGACATCATTTATATCACATCGCATGCTTTGGACCTTCAACTATTCAAGAAACCATATCTGGACATTTTATAAAACACTTGGGGGGGAGGGTATAATGGGGGTAAAAGACCATACAATTTAGAGATGAAATCATGCAAGAAAATCAGTGATAAAAACATAAATCAACCCCTTACAACACTCCCAAGACATTTACATCAAAACCCCTTATCAAATCCAACATTAGATCCAAGATTTGAAGCTCAAAACTTGCTAAAACAACCATACTTTCATGAACTAAAATCATTGTGCAGTAAATTTCTCAATATACAAGACCTACATGTAAAATCAACTTTAAATCATGCATAATTAAGCAAAAGAGAGTTTAGGCACCATGGATGGAAGGACCCAATGGTTCAACACCACATACCTTCAGTCTAGAGTTGCCTGGAATTGAGATTGGGAAGAATAGAGGCTTGAAATGATCTTTGAATCCAATCTTGTTCTTGGGTTTCCTTGAAATTGAATTGGGCTTGATGAAGGATTTTGAGAGAATCAAAAGTGTATTAATGAGTTTTATCCTTTGTGATAGTGTTTAGGCTTTTAGGAAGATTAGGATAGCATTGGAAGTCTAAAAAGGGCATTAGAGTAATTAAAATTTACGAAGACGCCATAAGTGAACGGATGGAAAAATTGACAAAGTATCATCTCATTGGAGACTTGACTGACTGTGTTGCACTCCAGGGTCATGTGGAGTGCCCGTGAGATAAGACTTAGACAGAAAAAAATGGAATTGGAACACTTGAGAAAAAGTTAGTGTCAACGTCACTTTGATGGTCGCTTTCATGGACCATGTGAGGCTACACGGACCGTTTACTTGTCTGTCCCACCTCACTTAGAAAAAATGGTTGCAGTCCTCCACACGCTGCCACGGTCCATCCCACTCTACACGGCCCGTCAAGAGTGCTCGTGGTACCAATCTTAGCCACATTTTCCCCAAGTCCAACAAGCTTGCTTCGGCACACCTTGTGGCCATCCCCACGGTCAGTGGTTGGCCACACGGCCTGTTCCAATAGCCGTGCCACCTTACTTGGTGACAAAAATGGCCCTTTC
The DNA here is from genome assembly GCA_011800125.2 of Solanum clarkiae. Taxonomy (NCBI): domain Eukaryota; kingdom Viridiplantae; phylum Streptophyta; class Magnoliopsida; order Solanales; family Solanaceae; genus Solanum; species Solanum clarkiae. The sequence goes on from JAABOM020060930.1 coordinate 33,432, forward strand.
CAATCCCAGCTGCTCCAAATGGCCTATCAAAGGGCACACTGGCCATCAAGCTGGCCGTGTGAGTTCACTGCACAGGAGGGTCTCACGAAACGGTCATAACTCCTTCATCTGAACTCGAAATAAGGTGAAACCAAGTGCATTGCGAATCTAACTCAAAGATATTTCATTTGACATTTTGTGGGCCACCCAGTTCCAAATGTGGTAAAAGTTATTCTAGTTTGAAGTTGATCCTTGCATGAACCATTACCCAAAACTTGACTCTTAGGGAAGTCTTGAACTCGTTTAGGTACTAGGAGTCTCCCATGAACCTGATACACCCTAAATCTAATCAAATAAGGCTTAAAACATAGATACATAAGAGCATAAAGCTATGGGGTGTCACAATATCTCTCCATTGGGAACATTGGTCCCCGAATGTTAGGAAAATGTATACAAGGAAAGTAGTCATGAAGATTTTTGCTAAAACATGGATGCAACAATGTACCTAAATATGGTCTTCAAAAAAATCCCAATATGAACATCAAAATCCCCATAATATTATTAAATGAATATGAATGCATGCAATATAAGATGAAACTTAAGACTTGAAATCACATAGGGGAATTCAAATTGGTACCTTAGGCTTGAATGGAGTGGAAAAGATAAGGATACCGTTTTTGCATGTCCATTTCGACCTCCTATGTAACACTTTTGACTTGTTGGTTCCTCCAAAGAATCTTTACAGATGTCACCTCCTTGTTCCTTTATCTCTTCACTTACCTATCTAAAATCCAAACCGGAACCTCCTCATAAGTCAAGTTATCCTCAACAACACCCACCACATCAAGAGGCACAATGGCATTAGGGTCACCCACACATTTTTCTTAATATAGAGACATGGAACACCAGATGAATCAAGTTCATTTCACTAGGAAACTTCAACTCATAAGCTACCTTGCCAACCCTCTTTAAGACCTCAAAAGGGCCAATGTACCTTGGACTCAACTTCCCCTTTTTACTGAAACAGACTACACCCTTCACTGGAGAAACCTTCAAATAAACCCAGTCACCCACTTTGAATTCAAGGTCTCTTCTTCTCACACCGGAATAAGATTTTTGATGACTTTGGGATTTTCTTAACCTTTCCCTAATCATCCTAACCTTCTCAAAAGCATCTATAACCATATCGGTCCTAATAAGGACACCTCTCCAACCTCAACCGACCGGTGATATACATCGCCTCCCATAAAAAGCCTCAAAAGGAGCCATACCGATGCTAGAGCGATAGCTATTGTTGTATGCGAATTCAATCAAAGAAAGATGGTCTTCCTAACTACCCCTCAACTCCAAAACACATGCCCTAAGCATATCTTCAAGGGTTTGAATGGTTCTTTCGGCTTGGCCATCCGTTTGAGGGTAGAAGGCCATACTAAGGTGAACTTTTGTACCAAGCCCCTTTGAAAAGACCTCGAAAAGAATGAAGTGAATTGCGAACCACAATCTGATATGATGGACAAAAAAAACCCCATGTAACCTCACTAACTCATGGATGTACAACCTTGCATACTCTTTAGCCCCATATGTGGTTTTAACCGGTAGAAAGTGAGCCGATTTCGTCATCCTATCAACCACCACCCAAATGGAATCAAAACCTTTTCTAGTCTTAGGAAACCCAACCACAAAATCCATATTAATCACCTCCCATTTCCAAGTGGGAATCTCTATGTCTTGGGTTAGGCCACCCAGCCTTTGATGATCGGCTTTGACTTGTTGACAACTATGACAACTAGAAATAAATATGGCAGTGTACCTCTTTATACCTCCCCACTAATACATGTCCATCAAGTCTCTATACATTTTGGTGGAACCGAGATGGATAGAATATAAAGAATTATAGGCCTCATCAAAGATCTTCTCCCTCAAACCATCAACCAAAGGCACACACAACCTACCTTGGTACCTAAGGGTATCATCTCCCCCTAGGGAAAAAACCTCTACTTTGCCCTCCTTCACCAAGGCCTTCAATTCAAGCAAGAAGGAGACAAGATCTTGTTTTGCTATCACCTCATCAACCAAAAAAGATTCGGAACCATCAACAAAAATCACACCATTACTTACCTCTTCTAACCTAACCCCCAATCTTACTAATCGATGAACCACCCTAGCCATCTCCCTATCTCCACCATCAACATGAGATAAGCTACCCATAGACACCCGACTCAAAGCATCCGCCACAACATTTGCCTTTCCCGGATGGTAATACACACTCATGTCATAGTCCTTAAGTTCTAAGCACCTTCTTTGTCTCAAGTTGAGATCTTTTTGAGTGAAGACATATTGGAGGCTCATATGATCGGTTAACATATCAACATGTACTCCATACAAATAATGACACCAAATTATTAATGCAAACACTACGGCGGCAAATTCAAGATCATGGGTAGGGTAGTTCTTTTCGTGCACCTTGAGTTTCCTAGAGGCATAGGATATGACCTCGCCATTTTGAATTAGTATACAACCCAAACCCACTCTAGAGGCATCACAATATACAACAAATCCCTCAAGCCCATTTGGTAGTGATAATATAGGAGCAGACACAAGCTTATCTTTAATGTTTGGAAGCTCCTCTTACACTCATCAGTCCACACAAACTTAACTTTCTTTTGAGTCAATTTTGTCATTGGAGAAGCAATGGAGGAGAACCCATTCACAAACCTTCTATAGTAACCCATAAGGCCCAAGAAATTCCTAATTTCTAATAGGGTCAATGGTCTCGACAAATATCTAATCACATCGGTCTTCTTAGGATCCACCTTAATACCATCTCCCGACACTACATGACCCAAGAATGCAACCTCCTTCAACCAAAATTCACAATTTTCATATTTAGCATACTATCTCTCCTCCCTCAATCTTTGCAACACAACTCTCAAATGCCCCATGTGCTCTTCTCTACTATGTGACTGGATCAAAATATCACCAATGAAGACCACAACAAAGGAATCAAGGTAGGGTTTGAAGACCCTATTCATTAGGTCCATGAACATGGCCGGTGCATTGGTTTACCTAAAAGACATCACCACGAATTCATAATGCCCATATCTAGTCCGGAAGGCCATCTTGGGAATATCACACTCCCTCATCTTCACTTGATGATACCCGAACCGAAGATCAATCTTAGAGAAAAAGCTAGCTCCTTGCAATTGGTCAAACAAGTCATCAAATCCTTGGAAGAGGATATCTATTATTTATAGTGACCCTATTGAGTTGTCGGTAGTTAATGCACTTTCTAAGTGACCCATCCTTCTTCTTTACAAACAACACTGGTGCACTCCAAGGTGATTGGCCAGGCTAATAAATCCCTTCTCCAATAAGTCTTTCAATTGCTTCTTTAACTCCTTGAACTCCGTCGGGGCCATACGGTAAGGGGGAATGGAGATAGGTTGGGTATTGAGAAGGAGATCTATGCCAAAATCTATCTCCCTTTTGGGAGGAACACCGGGAAGGTCATTTGGGCAGACATCAAGAAACTCATTTACAACCGGAACTGACTCTATAGAAGGGACTTTGGAATCCACATCTTAACCCTAATAATATGGTAAATACACCCCTTAGAGATCAACTTACGAGCATTAATGTATGAAATGAATCTACCCTTGACCACTATATCTTGACTTTCCCACTCAAGAATCGGTTCATTTAGGAAATGAAACTTAACCTTACGGGTTCTACAATCAATAGAAGCATTGTAGGCATGCAACCAATCCATCTCAAGAATGACATCAAAATCTACCATGTCTAATTCAACAAGATCACAAGGCATCAACTTATGCAAAATGCAAATAGGACAACTTCTATAAACTTTCCTAGCAACAATAGAGGCACCAATAGGAGTAGACACTTCATATGACTCATGCAACAACTCGGGGTCAACATGGAACTTTTTAGCAACAAAGATGGTAACAAAGGAAAGGGTGGCACCGGACAATCAAAGCATATACATCAAGATCAAAGATTTTCAACATACCGGTAACAGCATCAGGAACCTCACCAACCCCTTGCCTTCCATGTAGTGCATAAAACCGGTCGTGCCTTGGGCACCACCTTGAGGACCACCTCTACCCAATGGGACCACTTTTGCACCCCGACCCCTGCCACAGTTTCTTGGACAATCCGCCTTCTTGTGATCAAGATCCCCACATTCATAGCATGCATTAGAACCCTCCAAACATGGGCCTCCATGACTCATTCCACGTTTTGGGCACACATCATTAGGAGCCACGTGACCAACACCTTGAGGCTTAGGGAAGTCATTGGCAAACCCCCTATTAGTAGCATGAGTAGGCCCTTGGCCTTGAAGAAATCTAGCACCTTTTTGGAATTTACCCTCAAATCGGGACCTCTCGGCCTCATGCCCCCTCCTCTTCCTTAACTTCTCTTCTTCCATTTTATCGACATATATCTTCAACCGAGACAAGTCCATGTCACTAATTAGCATGGCGGACCAACATTCTTCACTTACCAAGTCGAAGACCCCCATCACGAACTTATTCATCCTAGATCTAGGTTCGAGCACTAAATGAAGAGCATACTTTGAAAGTTGATTAAACTTGAGGGAATACTCCCTCACACTCATAGCACCTTCTTTCAAGTTCATAAACTCCACCAACTTAGATTTCCTAAGCTCAAGATGGAAATATCAGTTAAGGAAAGCCGATTTGAATTCCTCCTAAAGCACTTCATTACCAATTCCCTTTTCATGCTTCCATTGGTCACACCATATTTGGGCTACCCCCTTGAGTTGGTATGATGTCAACTCCGCCTTTTCATTTGGCCCAACACCCATGATATTCAAGATTTTGTAGACCTCATCAATGAAGTCTTGTAGGTCTTCCTCCACCTTTGACCCATAGAAAACCAGAGGATTCATCCTCATGAAGTCTCTTATCTTAGCTCCCGGGCTAGTAGCATGAGGGGTTTGGTCACCTTGTTTGACTTGATTGGCCATAACTTAGGCAAGTATAGTAAGAGCATCCCAGAGCTCACTATTGGTAGGTTGCTCCTTGAGAGTTTGGGCCCTTCTTCCTCGAGACTTAGGCATAATCTAGCATAGAAAAGAACAATTATTAGGGGTGAAAAAGACTTACCACAACTCTATAGCACGACTTAGAATATGAAGAAGGGTAGCATTTCCTAAAACGTCTCATAGCCTCCTACTCAAAGTCATAGCGCGCTTCACAACCATGAATAGGACTCTAATCAACGCAGTGTAATAGACTCCAAGGATCTATCAACCTAGTTCTCTAATACCAAGTTTGTAACGATCCAAGCTTAGGACCTAGACGTGACACGATGACTGCGAAACCCGAAGGAACCCCAAGCAAGCCTCTTAACTTATCATTACACATCTTTGGACGCAGAAGCATATAAAAGGCATAAAGTAAGCAAAAGGAACAAGGGGCTAAGGGATAGCTTGTCAAAACATCAACATCAAAGACAAGGAGTCATATCATAAATACACGACTCATCCAATAAACACCTCTAAATACATAGATAGAACAGAGGCCAACATAAAGCTACCAGGCTCACCCTCATAGTCAATAGAACATAAGATAGTGTCTCAATATATAGATAATAGTAATATAGACTAAGGTCCCAGAAATGGAGGACTTACCAAAAAGCTTGGAATAGCACCGACTAGCCACGAGGAGGAGGGAGATGATCAACTTGACCACCGGTTCCTACATGGTGATATCATGTAGGCAAGAGTATACTTAGTACGTTTGAATGTACTAAGTAAGTGGGATGCAATACAACAAGAAGTAGACATCATAATCAAGATGCATATTAAGCAATAGACATAATATACAATATGGCTTGTATGATCAATGCTTAATTTAAACATGCTTAAGTAACTCATGCTTATATAGGATACCATATGTGAAGAAGAGACCAAACTAGCTATTCAAGGTATAAACCCCTTGGTGGTTGTGTGGAATAAAACCCTTGGTGGTTGTGTGATATAAAACCCTCACATGGTTGATGGTAATCATACCTTACTAACAAGGTGACGAAGTATAAACCCTTTGCGTGGTTGATGAGTATAAACCCTCAACATGGTTACCTGGGCTCTTGTCCCCCTGGATTGGGTATGGTATAATGCAACACCTTATATAGGATTTATCATATACTCTAGTACAACATTTATATGGGAATAATCATATACATAATAACATCATTCATATCACATGTCATTCTTCGGACCTTCAACTACTCTAGAAATCACATCTGGACATTTTATCAAACACTTGGGGGGGGAGGGTATAGTAGGGGTAAAAGACCATTCAATTTATAGATGAAATCATGCGAGAAAATTAGTGATAAAAACATAAATCAGTACCTTGCAACACTCCCGACATTCACATCAAAACCCCTTATCAAATCCAACATTAGATCCAAGATTTGAAGCTCAAAACATGCTAAAACAAGCATACTTTCATGAACTAAAATCATTATACAGTAAATTTCTCAATATAGAAGACCTATATGTAAAATCAACTTTAAATCATGAATTATTAAGCAAAAGAGAGTTTAGGCACAATGGGTGGAAGGACTCAATGGTTCAACACCACATACCTTCGGTCTAGAGTTGCTTGGAATTGAGATTGGGAAGAATAGAAGTTTGAATTGATCTTTGAATCCAATCTTGTGGTTGGGTTTCCTTGAAATTGAATTGGTCTTAATGAAGGATTTTTAGAGAATTGAAAGTGTATTTAGATGAGAGTAATGAGTTTTATCCTTTGGGATAGTTCTTAGGTCTTTTAGGAAGATTAGATAGCATTGGAAGTCTAAAAAGGGCACTAGAGTAATTAAAATTTACGAAGATGCCATAAGTGAACGGATGGAAAAATTGAAAAAAGTATCATCTCATTAGAGATTTGACTGACTACGTGGCACTCCACGGGTCATGTGGATACCTGTGAGACAAGACTTAGACAGAAAAAAAATGGAATTGGAACACTTGAGAAAACGTTTGTGTCGATGTCACTTTGACGGTCGCTTTCACGGATCGTGTGTGATTACACGGACCATTTACTAGTCCGTCCCACCTCACTTAGACAAAAACTTGTAGGCCTCCACACGTCTAGGTGCCATGGTCCGTTCCACTCCACACGGCTCATCAACAGTGCCCGTGGTACCAACCTTAGCCACCACGGTCAGTGGTGGGCCACACGGCCCATGCCACTGGCTATGGCACCTTCCTTGGTGCCAAAAATGGCCATTTCCAACCCTAGCTGCCCCAAATGGCCCATGAAATGGCACACTAGCCATCAAGCTGCCCGTGTGAGTTCACTGCAAGGGAGGGTCTCACGAAGACGGTCATAACTCCTTCATCCAAACTCGAAATAAGGTGAAACCAAGTGCATTGCGAAGCTAAATCAAAGATATTTCATTTGACATGTCGTGGGCCACCCATTTCCAGATGTTCTAAAAGTTATGCTAGTTTAAATTTGACCCTTGCATGAACCATCACACAAAACTTAACTCTTAGGGAAGTCTTGAACTCGTTTAGGTACTAGGAGTCTCCCATGAACCTAATACACCCCAAATCTAACCAAATAAGGATTGAAACATGGATACATAAGAGCATAGAGTTAAGGGGTGTCACATCGGCCTTGGAACTCGTGTCCTTCAGGAAACCAGCCACCCTTGGAATTTTGGAATGCACCTTCAAAACGATCCCTCTTGGACTCACCACTTCTTCTCTTTCTAATCTTTCCCCCCTCTAGTTGTTCAGCATATTTCATCAGGCGAGACATGTCATTATCACCTATTAGCATAGCAGCATGACACTCTTTATTAACCAAGTCAGACACACCCAACATAATTTTATTCATCCTTGATCTCGGCTCGGTAATCAATTGTAAGGCATACTTGGAGAGTTGGTTGAACTTGAGGGCATACTCCCTTACACTCATGGAACCTTTCTTAAGGTTCATAAACTCCATAATTTTAGCCTCCCTTAGCTCGATGGGAAAGAACCAGTTGAGGAATGCAGCTTTGAACTCCTCCCAAGGAATAGCATCATCATCTCTCCTCTCTGACTTTCATTGCATAAACCAAATTTAAGCCACCCCTTTGAGTTGGTAGGCCACCAACTTTGCCTTTTCCTCCAAATTGAACCCCATAATAGATAGCACCTTGTACACCTTATCGATGAACTCTTGGGGATCCTCATCCGTCTTGGATCCATAGAACTCCGCTGGGTTCATTCTAGTGAAATCCCTCACCCTGGAAGCCAGAGTGGGAGCATGAGGGGCTTGGACCCCTTGGTGAATTTGGTTGGTCATAGCACGAGCCAACATTGTAATAGCATCTCGGAACTCATCTTGAACCACCCCTCCACCTTGAGGAGCTTGAGGAGCAGGAGGGGTCGATTGCTCCTCAGGTGTACGGGCACTCCTTAGTCTCCTTCTTGGAATCGACATGATTAGAAGAGCAAAGAGAATTCATTAGGGGAAAAGCCTTACACTTACATCTAAAGCACAATATAGACCATGAAAAAGTGAAACATTTCCTAAAACACCTCATAGCTTCTCATCTAGAGTTGTGGCGCGCTTCATAACCATGAATTAGACTCTAATCGACGCGGTGTGTTGGATTCCGAGGACCATTAACAATGAAGTTCTCTGATACCAAGTTTGTCACGACCCAAGCCTAGGGCCTAGATGTGACACGACGAATGGGAAACTCGAAGGAACCCGAAACAAGTCTCTTAGCATATCAATCATACATCCATGGTCGCAGAAGCAAAAATAATAACACAAGAGACATAAGTAAGGGAAATGGGACTAAGGAAAGTCTTTGATAATCATAAAATACTCAAGAGTCAAGCTCATAGCATAAGTGCATCAATTGTTCCAACAACACCTCTAACACAAATTGGAGCGGGGGCCAAGACACTTTCCGGGATTACCCTCATAGTATCAAGTGTTCAACATAAAGAGATATCAAATAGTAAGAGTAGCATATATAGTGTCCTCGGACTTGAGGACTCACCAAAGCTTATCTTCCGAAATGCCAAAACTAGCTATGTAGAGGATGATGAAGAGGTGCTCTAGTTCCTACATGGTAACATCATGTAGGCATAGAGTATACATTAGTACATTTGGATATACTAAGTATGTAGGATGCAATGCAACAAGACATAAGCCAACATATTTAAAATGCATAATCATAAGCAATAGGTAAGTATCATATCAATATGGCATGCATGAATAATGCTTGAAGTAAAACATGCTTATAAATCACATAACTTGCAAATATAGATTATATGTGTATGAAGAGACCATAACCAACATAGACCAAGCAAACTATTACTTGGAATTGAAGGCATGTCATCCCTTCGGAAGGTGATTAAGGTATCCACCCCTCAACATGGTGGTATGGACATGTCACCCCCCAACAAGATGGTCATGGTGTCTAACCCTCAACGTGGTAGTATAGGCATGTCACCCCTAACAAGGTAGTTGAGGTATCTAACCCTCAACATGGTAGTATGGGCATGTCACTCCCCAACAAGATGGGTATCACGAAAATCCATAGATTTATCATAAGAGACTAGGGATAAGTGTGGGTCCATGGACAATTGAGTCAACATCATATAATTGGATAGGATTCATAGAGTAAAATGCAATTAAAATCAAATTAGATCTAATGAAACCGCATCATATCATTAATCCCTAATCATACATACTTTGAAATCACATACGTTTACTTGAAAATCATATACGTCATGAAATTCATCATAATTCATGCTTAATTAATTGTATTCATCATGTAAGAATCATAATTCATACATTAGGAATCATAGCTTAAAAGCCCACAGGAAATCACCATGAAATTTTGATAAAAAGAAAGTTTTGGATTGGGCTTCATGGATGAATCTAATCCATGAATGAAGCTCTACATACCTCAAGTAGAATCCGTAGAATTGAAGAAGAAAATCTAGAAATCCTTAATCAAATGTTCAAGCTTTAGCTTCAACGAAACCCTTGACTTAGAGAGAGAAATATTGAGAATCCTTGAGAAAATTTTAAGAATTAAATTCTTTGAATGAATTAGGAATAAGACTTATAGATATTAGGTCAGTTAAGTCAATTAGAGTAGTCAAAAAGACATAATTTAGGACTTAGATGGGTTGAAAATGTCAAAAATGCTCTTCAGTAAAATTTGTCGGAGCTGTCCACGAAATCCTTCCTACGGTCTGTGGATGAACATATGGTCTATACATAAGTCTGCAAAACCTTAGGCCATAAAAGTCAAGTTTCTGAAATTGCAGCTTCCAACCTATGAATATGTAGAACGATCGTGGATACACTTACGGGCCGTAAGTATTTCTCCATAGAAATAGTTTCAAACTTATACGGCCTCTCCCGACGAGACCTGTTGATGGGTCGTAGTTACTTATACGACCTGTTTGGTAACACATAAGTGAACTTCTAGAATTTCTTTAATTTTTTATTTTCACTGCGCACTTTCTATGATCACACCTGTGACCCATGGTTATTTCTATGGCCGTAGACTGGCTTATAGGATCAAACCTTCAGCAAAATTCTTAACTTCCAGTTTTCCATGCCTATAAATATAAGGGATATTACAGTTAATGTTTGGAGTCTTTTCTATTTGATAGAAACCGATCGATACCGGTTCCGTCCATCCATGATTTAGTTGTGCAATATTTGGACAAAAGTTGTATTTTTAATATTGCTTCATTGTCATTATGATGTCCCATAGACCCTACCCCATTTTATTCCATAAATGTTTGAATTTTTATGCCTTTGAATGCTTGATATGTAAGATGGCTTGAGTGAGGTGCCTTCGAGTGTCTCATCCGCTATGTGATGACTAGGCACTAAGTCGGATTGCTTCAAATACGCATGCATAAAGAACAAAACACACTAATTTTAAATCCTGAATCCCTCAATTATGATCAATCTGGACATGCATATTATGTATACCGGTGATTTCTTTGTTAAAATAACACAACACACACACACAACAAGAAAAATATCAAAAGAAAAAACTTGGCAGCTGTTACAAAAAATCAAGTACGGCATAAGTATCAGTTGAACAAATGCATTAGTTCTTCTCAACTAATAAAAAATGTACCAATAAGGTTCCAAACAAATAGAAGCTGTAAAACACACATGCTGATTGAGCAAACCACAATGGCCTCAGCATGCAATACCTAACTTCACAGAATTATAAATATATATCATCATTTCTTTGTTTTTCAATAAGGAAGAACTTAAGATATTAGCTTTCTATCCAAACCTACATAATGCTAATTCTTATAAAAGAGTAGATTTCTTAAGAGAGATGCTGCTACTTCAGATTTCATAATAAACCTGCGAATATTGAAATTATTCACTCATGTAAGGTTACTCAATAAGCATTGAGGTGTTGTCATCTTTCCCCTAGAGCTTCATTGCCACAACATGACACAGAGACAACAAAAAATGAATACATATACGTCCATATAAAACTTCATGAGGCAAAAATACTATGATTGGTAAAGAATTACCTCAAATTTACTGCGGAGATATTTCAAAGTTTGAAGAACCTCATCAAAATTAAAGTCAACATGCTTTTGAAAATCACTGATCTCATTCTTTAGCTCAACATTACTAGGGACAGCATCATTACCACAACTTTGTCCAATGCCTGCCTTTGGTGCTTGTGTGCAAAACAATCTTCACTGAATTTGTCATGGCCCAAGCCTAGAGCCTAGACGTGACACGACGCATGGGAAATCCGAAGGAACCCCAAGCAAGTCTCTTAGCATATCATTACACATCCTTTATCGCGGAAACACTAAAACATAATAAAAGTAGTAAATAGGGATAAACGGAGCTAAGGGACAACTTCATAACTTTAACATCAAGAGTCAAAGAGAGTCAAGCTCATAATATAGATACATAACATGTCCAACAACACCTCTACTACTTAGATAATAGTGGGGGCCAAGACAAGGAACTGGGCTCACCCTAATAGTCAACACATAAGCAAAAGAAAGATAGTCTCAGAACATAGTATGAAATCATAAAGATCGTCCCCGGAATGGAGGACTTACCAATAAGCTTGAGAGATAATCGTACTAGCCACGTGAAGGAGGAGGATGATCAAATAGTACTCCGGTTCCTACATGATGACATCATATAGGCATAGAGTATGCATTAGTATGTTTGAATGTATTAAGTATGTAGGATGCAATGCAACAAGAGATAGGCATCATAGTCAAAATGCATAGAGATAAGCAACAGATGGCATAGCAACAATATGGCATGTATGATCAATGCTTAAATAAACGTGTTTACATATATCATAAAATACATGTGTGAGAAGAGACCACTAAAGTATTGGCTGATCGTCTCACCCTACCACCCATGGTGACCAGAGTAAAAACCCCCCGATAGGTTACCAAGGTATAAACTTCTCAATACCACCCGTGGTGATCGGAGTATAAACCTCCGATAGGTTATCAAGGTACGAACCCTTTAACACGGTTACCCGGCGCGCAACCCCCGAGTAGGGCATGGTCACATTCCAACACTATATAAGAGAATATTATAATATATATATATATATATATACACATTTATATATATATATATATATAT
>JAABOM020060931.1:0-11444 GCA_011800125.2 Solanum clarkiae
GGGGGGCTGGGAGGACTTTTATAGGATGTGAACTTTTTTGAGGGTGTTTGTGTCGATTGAGAAAAAAGGTGCAACAAATGCAAGTGCAATGTCTTAGGTGATGTTTTTTTTTGCATGTTAGGTAACTTAGGTGGAAGAATTGTATCTACCATGAACTTCTTTCCTTCGATTTTAATTTACATGATATAATTAAGTAAATATTATATTTTTCAAATTTAAAGACAACTAATTTGACATTTTCGATTTAGTTTGAGAATCTTTTATGATCACACAAATATATTAAATTAGCATTTGTGTTATTCAATCAAATTACATTTTTTTTCTTTTTTTCATTACTCAATAAAATTAGTTTTCGTGTTACTCAATCTAATATTACTAATAATTGATAACATCATACCAAAGTCGTACAATCAGGACCTCGATATGGTTATCAATGATGAGATTGTTGATTTTATTTAATATTTGTTTAAAAAAATAAAAAATAGTTACTGGTTATTTGATGATCTATTGATACCATAGTTGGTTGGTTGATTGATTTGTTTAGTATCGTGTGGTACTTATAGGGATGTAAATACTAAATTAATATATTTGATGTTTCAGCACATAATGTGTTTTATTTTTGTTAATTATAGTTAATAGACCACATTTAATGTAAAAGCCAACACTAACTCTTACCTCAATAAATACTAACAATAAATTAATATCTAAAAGTAATAATAACATGAGACGTATAAGGATATAAATAAAAAACTTAAATCTGTAAATATCCTTGAGGGTTGACATAATTCGTAATATAAGCTCTTAAAATGTATATTCTTGTAATTTTTCTATTGAAAATTATTCATCACATAATAGAATATTGACATATATATGTTCATACACCATTATTTCATTTTTACACACTAATTAGCACTAGCTAATATTGCAAATTATTCATCACATAATAGAAGATTGACATGTATAAATATGTTCTTCATACACCATTATTTTATTTCACATGCTAACTAGCACTAGCTAATATTGCAAATTATTCATCACATAAACACAAAACACGCACAAAATATGAAGGTGATTTTCCATAAATCTTCTATTTTTTATGAAGGTGATCCTCAATATGCTTGGTAACATCAAGGATAAGACCCACAAAATTGAGAGGCACTCAAATGTCCATGTAATCCATTGATGTTCACAAGATGTTACAATAGTAAAAGAATTATACAACTCTAATATATCTCCTTCAATCACTTTCCATTTGATTGTTTTTTTGTGAGGATCAATTACTTCAATTACTTGCTTCATAATTTTTTTGTGCCCACCTGTAAGTATTAAAATCAGAAGATATAAAAGTTAAAATATTGCTCAAAATTAGTGCTGTTTGACTCTAGAAAAAGGAACTATGATAAGTGAAGAAGAACAGAATGAATAGTTGTTCTAATTAATTGTTTTTACTATTGATTTTAAATATGATCACCTTTTTATGGTAAGTGTTGAATTTGTACACTTCTGTTTTATGATTGATACCTAAGTAAGGGTGGAGCTATGTAGGTTCAAGGGGTTCAGGTGAACTCTCTTCGACAAAAATACACCATTTATACATAGTTAAAATGATAATCAAATGCCATCAACCAACTTTTCTTATAAAGATTATTTTCTTGAAAATAATTTTCCTACTATCACGTGCATCTACTATAGAAGATTAATGCAAGTAAATCATATTGAGGGAGATGTCTATTATCTTCATTATAATTCCAACTAACAACTGAACCAACTTTTACAGTTTCATATTCATGAATCTCAAAATAATTGACAATATGAGGAATTATATTGGTGAGTATTGATATGATAAATATCAAAAATCAAGTGTCCTCCACACCTCCCCTCCATTGAAGCAGTCAACTTGCCTTTCACACCCATATTTTCTTCTTCTCAAAAATAACAATAACTTGTGAAAATAAAGTGGTGAGAAAAGGTTAAAGAATGTGCCATCTTTATATAGATATATTAATTAGTTGTGAAAAACTAGCTAGTAGAAACTATTATGATAAAGAAAGAAACAGATGCCCCAATTAATAGGAAGGTGTGAAAGGTTAGCTATAGATGGATTCAGGAGAGGTATAGGAAGATTGAAGAAGCATTGAGGAGAGGTGCTTAGATAAAATATGAAGCATTTGAAATTAACTGAGAATATGATCTTAGATAAGAATGTGTGAAGGTCACAGATTAGGATAGAGCATAGTAGATAGGATAGTGTCCATATCAGTAGGCAGGAGTGTACTCATTTTTTATTCATATACTAATAGTCATAGTATTATTCTTGTTTCTTATTCTTTGATTTTCGTTATTATATATTATTTCATATAATTTGACTATACATAGTATTATTTAGTTGTAGTATTATTTTGCTATTATTTGTTATTTTACTATTGTCTGTTATTTTCGTCATTGTTATTACTTCTTTTTCTAAACTGTTTTTATCTTGAGTTGTGAGGGTCCATCAAAAACAATTGTAATATCTTTGAAGGTACAAATTTGGTATGCGTACATTTTACCTTTTCATACCCTACTTGATGAGAATACACTAAATATGTTATTATTGTTGATGTATTAAATACCTTTTCAGAATTGATAACTTATTCGACCAACTTCAGGGTGCTACTTGTTTTGCAAGATAGATCTCAGATCTGGGTATCATCAACTTAACATTAGAGAGAGACATTCCTAAGACAACTTTCAAAACCCGCTATAGTCATCATGAGTTTTTGGTCATGTCCTTTGGGTTGACGAATGCACCAGCAGCTTTCATGGATCTTATGAATAGGGTGTTGAGGTTGTACCTAGATATGTTTATTATTGTATTCATAGATGATATTTTGATCTACTCCCGTAATAAGGAGGAACATGCAGACCATCTTAGAGTTATCCTTCAGACCCTTAAGGATCAACAGCTATATACTAGATTTTCTAAGTGTGAGTTGTGGTTGGCATCTGTTGAGTTGTGGTTGGCATATGTGGCGTTTCTGGGGCACATTGTGTCTGGTGAGGGTATCCAAGTTGATTCCCAAAAGATTGAGGCAGTAAATAATTGACCGAGGCAGTAAATAATTGGCGAAGGCCCACAACTCTTACAGAAATAAGGAGTTTCTTAGGCTTGATGGGATACTACAGACGGTTTGTAGAAGGGTTTTCTTCGATCTCGGCTCCCTTGACTAAGCTGACTCAGAAGAAGTCTAACTTCGAATGGTCAGAAGCTTATGAGAAGAGTTTCCAAGAATTGAAGACTAGGCTGACCACAACCCCAGTTTTATCCCTACCAAATGGAGTTGGTGATTTCGTGGTATATTGTGATGCTTTCAAAGTTGGCTTGGGCTCTGTATTAATGCAGAGATGTAAGATGATAGCGTATGCCTCCAGACAACTTAAGATTCATGAAAAGAATTACCCGACTCATGATCTTGAGCTTGCTACAATGGTATTTGCTTTGAAGATCTAGAGACATTATCTGTATGGTGAACAGGTGAATGTATTCACGGACCACAAGAGCTTGCAATATGTATTTGGCTAGAAGGAGCTGAAGTTGAGATAGAGGAGATGGTTGGAACTGCTGAAAGACTATGATATGAGTATCCTCTATCATCTAGGTAAAGTTAACGTAGTTGTCGATGCTCTTAGCAGGGTGACCATGGGGAGTACAACTCATATTGAGGGTGAAAATAAAGAGTTAGCTAAGGAGGTTCACAGACTAGCCCATTTGGGGGTGCAGATTGAAGAATCCGACGAAGGTGGGGCCATTGTCGGAAATAGCTCAAAGTCATCCTTGGTGGTATAAGTGAAAGAGAAGTAGGACATGGACCCCATCCTTCTCGAATTGAAAGAAGATGTTCAGAAGAAGAAAGAACTAATATTCTCAAAAGAGGGAGATATTGTCCTGAGGTACCACGGCAGATTGTGTGTGCCAAGTGTTGACGGACTTAGAGATAGGATCTTGACGGAGGCTCATAATGCCACATACTCTATCCACCCTGGTGCAACAAAGATGCATAGAGATTTGCGAGAAGTCTATGGATGGGGTGGTATGAAGAAGGACATTGCATAGTTTGTGTCTAGATGCCCAAATTATCAGCAAATTAAGGTTGAGCATCAAAGGCCTTGTGGTGTAGCCCAGAACATAGAGATTCCAGAATGGAAGTGGGAGATGATTAACATGGACTTCATAACAGGCTTACCTCGATCCTGTGACAGCATGATTCCATATGGGTCATAGCAGATCGAATAACCAAGTCAGCTCATTTTCTACCTGTAAAGACGACTTGTAAAGATGATTGATACAACTGAGGATTATGGCAGACTCTATCTTAATGAGATTGTTAGGCTGCACAGGTTCCTATATCCATTATTTCAGACAGAGGAGCTCAATATGCAGCATAGTTTTGGAAGTTCTTTCAGAAGGGGCTTGGTACGAAGGTGAATCTTAGCACAGCTTTCCATCCACAGAAAGACGGAAAGCAGAGAGAACTATATAGACCTTGAAAGATATGTTGAAGGAGTACGTGATGGACTTTAAAGGTAACTGAGATGATCAGTTACCCTTGATCGAGTTCTCTTACAATAATAATTTTCAGGCCAACATACAGATGGCACCGTGTGAGGCCCTTTATGAGAAAAGGTATAGATCACCTATAGGATGATTTAAAGTTGGTAAGGCAGGGTTGATAGGGCCTGATCTAGTCTATCAGGCTATAGAAAAAGTGAACGTTATCTAAGAAAGGCTAAAGACAGCCCAGAGTCGGCAAAAGTCATACACTGATGTTAGGAGGAGAGATCTGAAATTCGAAGTAGGTGATTGGGTATCCCTGAAGGTATCACCAATAAAGGGACTTATGAGGTTCGGGAAGAAGGGGAAGCTCAACCTACGATATATTAGTCCTTACCAGATTTTGAGAAGAGTAGGCAGCATTGCCTACGAGTTAGAGTTACTAGCAGAGTTGAGCGCTATACACCAAGTATTTCATATTTCCATACTTAAGAAGTGCTTGGGAAATCCCTCTCTAGTTGTTTCAGTTGAAAGTATGGGAATTAAAGATAACTTGTCATATGAAGAGATCCCAGTACAGGTATTATACCAACAAGTTCGCAAGTTGAGGACCAAAGAGGTAGCTTCAGTGAAAGTGTTGTGGAGAAATCAATTCGTGAAAGAAGCTATATCGGAAGCAGAAGAAGACATGAAGGCCAAGTATCCACGCTTGTTCGTTGGCCTAAAATAGGACCTTGAAGGTAAACTTACATACTTAAGACTTATTTTAGTTTAAAGTGCGGAAATTTTGTTGTCTTGAGCTAAATTCTTTATACCGTCATCATTCGAGGACGAATGATTCCAAGGGGGAGATATTGTGACATCCCAATGAAAATACCAAAATACCCCTCAATACCTTGTGTGTAACACATCTTTCCATGCTCTGTTCGCAAATCCGAGACCGAATCTGCGATCAGTGTAAAAAAACTGAGTTGAAAAATGGTCTCGGCTCGACTTTAATGCAAAAAAAAACTAATTATGTTTTTCCAAAATAAATCAAAAATGGTGAGGTTTCCGCGCTAGGGACGTGGAACCACACTTTGATTTTTTTCTAAAACTCGATGAAAAGATGAAATTTGGGAAAAACTGGAAACTAACACTAGTGTGTGATGCGCACTAGTGTAATTTCGAGCAGTTTTGTCTCTTTTAATGGGGAGGGGCGATTTTGATCTTTCCCACACCTTCTAATCCTAAACTAGTCATTTAAGACGAATTTAAGTCCAAAAATGTATTCTTTTTCACATTCATTTGTTCAAGAAAGAAAAACCTTCCCAAAAACTTCAAGTGTAAAATTAAGAACTGTTAGGGCCTTCAAGAAAATTCCTTCAATTCACCAATAGTTCTTTCCAAGGTATGTAAGGCCACCCTAAAATTATTATTTTTGAAGAATATCTTTGAAGATGGAACTTCGTTTTCACCCATAAACTTTCAAGTACTAGTTGAAGTTAAATCCCTGTAATTTGTGAAGTATGTTAATTCTCATGGTACGTATAGATTCTTGATGAATATTGTGATTTTTGCTTTTCTATATTACTCAATTAATGTATTGTTATCAAATTTACACTCATATATGAACAAGATTCATTATTATTGAGGTTTCTTAAAAATCTTGTTACTATTTCAAGAAAAGAAAGACTAGTTTGAGTACCTTTTAAAGCTAAGTTTAAGAAGGACATTTTAAAAATTGATTCTTGCATATTAGTCAAGAAATCTAGCATGTTTTTTGAATCACTTGAATTGAGATTAGTTTTCAGTCAAGTTAAAGAACTCGGATGAGAAACCTAAGTAGTAAGTTGGGCTAAGTTCCCAAAAAAGCAGATTTTAAGAATTCCAAGTCTCTAAGTATGAGCTATATAAAAGTACTTTGCAAGTAGTATTGAACATCGATATAGGTTAGAGTAGAATTAATTACTCGAACTCATAAACTATGTAGCCAGCATAGGATAGGATTGTACCACGATACATTCCTCATTAGCCACTGAGATGACTCAGTTTTAGGATGGATCCACTCCCCTAGTCCTTCGTCCCCTACCCCGGCAAAGTACGGGATGACTCTGGCAGCGTGGGCAAGACATTGTATCACCACGAAGCTCATAGTGGTGTTTGTCGGTTAGAGAAGCTCCCCAAGCTAAGAAAATATGTTTTCATACTAGTTTTCAGCATGTTACTTTCAGCATACAAAACATTTATTATTATTGTTATTTCATTATGAGTTATGTTTATGTCTTTTTCGAAATATTATGATGTTCTAAGTTACTGTTTTGATCATCATACATACCATACATACCACGTACTGACGTCCTTAGGACTTGCATCGTTTTATGATGCAGACGCAGGTGACAGAGTTCCTCAGCAGCCGCATTTTTGAGAACTTGATAGCTTCCAGACAGTGGTGAGGCCTCCTCTCATGCCGAGGCTCTTTGGTTCATGTTATTTATTTCAGTCTTTATTTTGATTCTGGCTACTTGGGGCCTGTCCCAGTAGTCCCTTTCAGATAGATATAGTAGAGGTTCCACAGACTACATGTCAGCATTCTAGCTTTAGTTATTTCCATTGTTGGTGGCAGACTGTTACATTCAGTTTATGTAGACAATTCATGAGTTAGCTTGTTATTTTAATACCTTTTCCACTATTGTTAAGTCTTCCGCTGAGTAAGTAGTCAGGCCAAGTGGTTCGCTTGTGACTAGAAATGATTTTCAAGTGCCTGCCACGTCCAGAATGTAGGTTCGGGGTGTGACAGGGTCTTTGTCTAGGACTATAACAATTGCCTACATTATACTTAATTATCTTAAAATAATACTCTCTTTTAAGTAATCAAATGCTAAAAAGTAAGTTTAAAAAACACTTATTTTCAGCAAATATTTTCTACCAAACACACCTTAACTAGTCATTTATGAAGAATAAGATTGATTGGTTATGTTTGTGCTATTTTAGTTTTTACACATTTCTTCAAAACAAAAAATTAATGACACTATAATTAATCAAATTATAGGGCTTAAGGGTGGATAGTGATGAGTAATTGATAGAGATTTTCCATTAGCCTTTGTTATGGGATAAAGATTAGGCAAATAAGAAAAGATTATCTAACTAATATTTTCTATCTCAATTTTTATGCAATTCTTTTAATTAAGTCGTTAAAATTTTCACATATTTCACTAATTAGGTTGTACCCTAACCTTATTAATTATTATACTTTTCATCCATTTTTAATTTATTTATCTAGTTTTAAAAATCAAAAGATAATTTATTATTTATTTTTTATTACCTTTATTATTAATTATAATCATATCTGAATGCATTTCTTGAAGCAATTTATTATATTCAAGTAATATAGTAAAATTACTATTTTATTAATTATTTCTTAAAAAGTATGTCGAGTCAATACTGAATGAGTAAAAATGAACGAAAGACTATATATACTAAGAAAATATTTATTGGTTGATGTGTTTCTTGAAATAGATTTCTTGTTGGGACTCGTTTATTCCATCCGTCAATGTTAGTAATCCAACAAATTGTAGGATTTAAAATGCAAATCGAGGCAAACGAGATGTTCAAAGAGGATTTCCAATCCACTACTCATTTTATTACTTCATCCATCTTATTTTATGTGGTATCTTTTTAAAACTTATGATCTAAAATTAAAGGAAATTTTAAAGATAAATTATTTTCAATTAGAGTAAGATGACATTCTTTGGGAAATGGATAAAAAAAGAAAGAGTGTCACATGAGAATGAGAGAGTACTTTTTAGAGTGATATAATACTCTCTCTGTCTTATTTTATTTGAATTTGTGAGGTAATATCTGCATATTAAGAAAACATTCAAAGGTAAAATTTATATCATACTTTCCACTATTACTTTTTATAAAATCATAAATATGTAATGTAATTTATCTTCTAAAAAATATAAAAGTTCAATAAATGAAAGGGCAAATATGAAAAAAGTTTCAAACATTCACCTTCAACTTTGGACAATTCAAATATTTTGAACATTGAAAAAAAAATTAAAAATTCAATTAATTTGAGATGAAGGAAATACAAATGTTGATCGATATTTGAAGATGTAATTTTTAATCATATTGATATAAAAATAGTTATAATTTATAGTATTTTTCGTATAGTTTGTAAATATTTGAATTTTTAATTAACAATATCGAATTGATGTAATCTAATTTAGCTTTGATAATTCTCGAAAAATTGAGCTTTTATCTAACTTATGATGTACTCATTTTTAATTTCAAGTTAAGGATTCAAACGTACTACTCAATTTACACTAATTTTGTCTAACTATAATACTATTATTATTTTTCGGATCTTGCTTAGTTTACCTTTGAATACTGCAAATTTTTGTTTGCTTTGTCTATCGGCAAAAATCATTATATAAAGTTAAATTTATGTTTCTTTCATTGTAAGATAAAGGATTTAAATTTCTGAAAATGTACATTTATTGATCAGGTTGCAACTGAATAGGTCATCAGATCGTACTATAATTAAAAATTATTATTATTATTTGGTTTAATGGAAATATTCGTTTCATTTTATGTGACACCCTTTGACTTGACATGATATTTAAAAATAAAAGAAACACTTTTAAATTTTGTGGTCTAAAATTATTCTTAGATCATTTCATTAAGGATAAAAGGGTATTTTTAAAATTAAGTTATTTCTAATTCGGATAAGGTAACATTTTTTTTAAACGAATCAAAAGAAAAAAATGTCACATAAAATGGCACAGAAGGAGTACACTCTTTCATAAGCTACACTATTTTGGGCTAATTTGAAGGATGTGGTACAATAGATGAGGTTGCTCTTCTCTTAATCAGAACTCTCGAATTTAAACTTTGAGTATGAAAAATTTCTTGGTTGGGAGTATTTCCCCTCGAATCAGGCCCTACGCAACGTGAATCTAAAATAGTCAGGCTCCAATATAGGTACCAAATACTTATTGCGAAACTAAAAAGTCTTTGAAAAGAAGTATTCACCTCAAATAAGACTTTATGTGATGCGATCCGAAACAATCAAACTCCAAGGTAAATACCAAATGCAGAATAAAAGAATTTTTTTTTAAGAAAATACTATTTTGGGCTAATCTGGAGGATGTGGTTAAATTGATGGAGTTGCTATCTCTTAATTAGAAATCTCGAATTTGAGCTTTGAGTATGAAAAACTTCTTGGTAGGAAGTGTTTTCCCTCGAATCAAGCTCGACATAATATGAATCAAAAGTAGCCAAGCTCCAATATGGGTACCAGATACTAATTGGAAAACTAAAAATTCTTGCAAAGAAGTGTTTCACCTCGTTGTGCGAATCCAAAATAATCAAACTCTAATGCAAATATCAAACACTGAATTGAATATATATGTGTATATATATATTTTAAAAAAAAACACTATTTTGGGCTAATATGGAGGATGTTGTGGGTAATTTGATTCCTTTTGCCAAATTGAAATTGACCATGTTCTGTTAAGTACTCTGCTAAATAGATTTGGGGCTCTTATTGTAATTTCTGGTGATTGGTCGAGATTTTAAAAATCAACAATTTGTAGTGTATAAAAATTGTATAAACGATGCCTATATATGTATATACATTTTGATACATATTTATATACATTCTAATATATAATTATATATCAGATACACATAATATACATTATTTATATAATTTCGATACATTACATATATATACTTATATATAACATATTTTTTATAAAAATTTTGTTGTTGCTTATACATAGTAGTAAGTATCTTGTTTCTTTTTCCCCTTGTTACTTTTGAGTTAGAAAAAGAAAATTAAGTAAAAAAAATGACATTTAAAATAGAAAATTTTTAATAGTTTAATTAATTATACCTAAACTTACATCTTGGTGTTGAGCGTATAAGACATTGGTCGATAGCTCACTCACAAGACTATGAACATCTTATTATCCACCTTATAATCCTCTTGTTTTGACGTTATTCAAGGTAAAAAAAAATACACTTGCCAATAGTGTGAAAAGAAGTAGCCAAACAACTTGACATTTTTGACACTCCTAACCTAACCACCTAACAAGGTTGTTGCAAAAACTAGCCAAAAATAAAGGCCTAACTACTGCACTTTCTTGGATTGAAATATTAAAAAGATGGGAAAATAACAAAAGCCAACACTTCAAAATTTGTAAAAGCAATCACCTTTAATGGAACCATAATTATTTAGTAAAATCTCTCAACTGAAATATGAGTACGCAGATCTTATTATTAACTCAAAAGGTGAAAAGATTATTTTAAAAAAATGCTTGGCTCAATCACTTTTAATCTCTATCAAATATTTAATAAATTTTATCTTTAAATTTTACAACAATAACAAATTATGTTAACCAAATGCACTAAAAAAATCTCGTCAAATCTTAAAATTTACTACACAAAAATGACACCGGAACAAAAGTGAATTATTTCGTATAGGTTAATGTCATTCCCCTACCTACTTTCTACCGCTGACTAACTCTTACGTAAATCTTACTAGGGAGAAGAGCCCTATTTATTTATTTATTTATTTGTATAAAAAAAAAGCACAATATTTGTTCATAAATTTATTTTTTTTAGTTGACATTGATTAGGTAAATAACTTTTAAATTTATAATTTAAAATAAATAATAAATATATATTATCTCTTACATTAAATTATCATCATTTTTAACTTGTTAAACTATACTATAAAGTTACAAAGTCTATTGTTTTAATGATACGAAGAGATATAAGGTAAATTATCCATGACAACTAGTTAAAATTATGCTAATAATAAAACCCAAATGGTACTCTCTCCGTTTCATATTAAGTGAATTGTTGGAAAATTTTTGATGTTTCAAAATAAGTAAATTGTTCACTTTTCAAGGGATATGTT